>PVJH01023499.1:6416-34794 GCA_004026705.1 Nesogale talazaci | reverse complement strand
GGTGGGGGGTTGTGACGTGAGGGGCGGGGCGAGGTTGGGTCTGGCCTGGCCCGCTGTGCCGCAGTGGGCGTGGCGAAAGTGAGGGGCTAGCAGTGTGCGGGTGGGTGGTGTATGGCGTCGGGGGCGTGGCCAGCCGGACGGCGACGTCAGTCATCTGGCTTGGGGAGGATCGGAGGAGCTCTCCCAGGCCCCCCAGTGTGTTCCCGTGTCTGCATTTCCCTTGCATCCTCACGAACAGCCACTCCTCTCCGGTGAAGTCCGAGGCTCGCTCCGCGCTGAGCCCCCACTGCAGGGCTGTGAACAGGACGAGCTGGCCTACGGGGCGGTGGGCCATCATCAGCGGTGGCTGGAGGACAAGGAGCCTGTAAGGTGGGGTGGGACTGTGGGCCCCAGCCACTCTGAGCCTCACAAGGAAGCACATCATCTCATTAGCCCTTTTTATTGTGGGACGTTTTCAGACACTCACAGAAAGGAGGGTGCCCTAGCGAGCACCCCATCTCCATGCCGAGCTACAAGCACCCTTAAATTTGCTGGTCATAGGTTTCTGGTTTCTCTCGGACTGCTTACCTCTTCATTCTTCTCTGCGTGGTTCACAGGCCCCAGTTGGCTTGTGCTGAAGGAGGCCATTTTCGTGGACTTTTTTTATCAGATGGTAAAGCAAACAAAGAAAAATCTCTGCCACTCCATCCTCTCAGGTCTGAGTGTAGAAATGCCCAAAGGGGTTCTTGGCTGATCACCAAGCCTTTCCTCACCAGCAGTGTGACCACTGCGTGTGGACTTCATAAAATTCTGGGGACAAGGCCAGTGTCTGTTTATTCCAATTTTCTACAAAATTACCCAGACTCGTATAGCTACTCACCATTCACCTCCCCTTCCAGTCCTTCCCACTGCATCTATCCAGCTATCAAGTTGTGTCTAATTTATCAATAAATACTCAGGCCTCCCCTGATGTATACTCAAAATAAGGCTTTTTTTTTTGGGGGGGGGGGCATCACTGCTCTCTGGTGGTGGGAGTAGGAGGCCCAACCCCAGTGCTGGAATTGAACTTCCGTCCCAGTAGGCCGCAGTCCCGCGCACAACCACTACGCCACTGGGCCTCAGCCCAAAATAAGGCTTTAAAGGAACAAGCTGATATACAAGTAAATTACCTGCCTTCCCAACCAAATCCAACGTTCTACTAAGGTAAAACCTAGTCACTGAACAACGTGACATTTCATAACATGTATGGTGTCTACTACACCCAAAAAAAATTAACAGATTTACAAAAAGGGAATGTGATACATAACCAGGAGAAAACAAATCCCTGGAAATAGACCCAGAAACTACAGAAAGAGTGAAATCCCATGAAAATTAAGACAGTCTTGAGCAGCAAAAAAAAGAAAAGAAAATTAGGTCAGTTTTAAAATAAATCATCTTTTTTCTGGGGGGGGGGGGGAGCATCACGGCTCTCCGGCGGTGGGAGTAGGAGGCCCAGCCCCACTGCTGGAATTGAACCTCTGTCCCAGTGGGCTGCAGTCCCGCGCAACAGGGCTCAGCCCTAATAAATCATCTTTAAGTTCAGTCTTAACATTACAAACATATAAGAACACTGAATCGGGCTGAGTCCCGGTGGCGTAAGTGGTTGAGTGCAGGACTGCGGCCCGCGGGCTTGGCAGTTCAAATTCAGCGGTGGCTCTCAGGAGCAGCACTGGGAAGCGCCCGTGACCACCAGAGGCAGTGATGCCCACCAGAAAAAAGAACACTGAATCACAATGAGGAAAAACAAAAAAGTTGATTCTAGAACTGGAAAATGCATCTAAAATGAGTAATTCACATGATGACACTGGCGAAGAAAGGACTAGTGATTTTTATTTTATTTATTTTTTTGACTAGTGATTTTTAAATTATGCCAAAGAGACTATTTAAATTGTACCAAGAGGGCACCAAGAAAAGCAAACAAAAAGAATCCACGCGGGCTGAGCCCCAGTGGCGTAGTGTTTGTGCGCGGGACTGCGGCCCACTGGGACGGAGGTTCAATTCCAGCAGTCGGGCTGGGCCTCCTATGCCTACCGCCGGAGAGCCGTGATGCCACAAAAAGAAAAAGAATCCACGTGTCAGTAACCCGTGAGGAATGCTAATCCGTCTGAGGTATCTGTAATTAGAGGACCAGAACGCGAGGAGAGAGCAATGCGCTAAGTAACACAGCCCAGACTCAGGCCATCACGTCAATGCTGGCTCGCAGCAACCTGCTGTGAAGGTTGATGGGGATGGGAACCCAGTCTTCCTCCTGAGAAGCTGCTGGGGGTTCCCACCTGCTGGCCATTCGAATCCCAGCCGCAGGCATAACCACTCTGCTGCCAGGGCTCCCGCAGTGGGTGATGGTGCCTCAAGACACTCGCCATCAGACCAGGGAGAGGAGAGCTGCTCAGGGGGAAATGGCCAATTGGTAAAAACTTGTGTTTCCTTATACTACCCATGGACAAGTTTGGAGGCAACTCTACGATTCGACTGATCATAGTGTCCAAAGCACTAAATATTTAGGGATACGTTGAATGAAACACTTGCACAATCTTGATACTAAAAAGTGTGCCATGTACCTCACTAAGTGGGCTGATGGTGTGGGTCCTGACCAACCCTGGGGCATGGAGAAGATGGGGGGCTCTGGAACACTTCATTGTGCTCATACCAAACCTATCCACGGATCAAGCGCATTCTGCCTGGTGATAAGGAGGGGCGGTGTTCATCTGGAGAGCAAATGGGAGTTATAGGCACAACTCAGCATCAGGATTGGAGGAAGGCTGATTAACAACCCGTCACGTGCAGATGGCACCATTTTGCTTGCTGGAAGGAGGACATGAAGGACTTCCTGATGTCAAGGACTGCAGCCTTCCATATGAATTGCAACTTAACATAAAGAAAACCAAACCCCTTACAACTGGGTTGTAAGGATAACAATAGACAGCGTCTTGATAAACAGAGAATAGATTGAAGTTGTCCAGGATTTTGTCTTGCTTGGATTCGCCATCCATGCTCATGGAAGCGGCCGTCAAGAAATCAAAGGATGCACTGCATTGGGTCAGTCTGCTGCCCAAGAGCTCTTCAGAGTGTCGAAGAGCAAGGATGTTTCTAAAAGGTGTGCCTGCCCTGAGCCGTAGGGTTTTCAGCTGTCTCACGTGCATGTGAAAGTTGGATGTGGAATAAGGAGGATCAAAGAACACACGGTGCATTTGCATTGTGTTATTGACTTTGATGTGTTGATGAACAACATTGAAAGTAGCATAGGGTCCCAAAAGAATGAACAAAGCTGTGTTGGAAGAAGGACAGCAAGAACGCACCTTAGAAGAAAGGACGGCAAGACTGAGTTTCACACACACTTTGGACATAGCATCTGGAGAGACTGAGCTCTGAAAAAGACATCATGCCGGGTAAAGTGTAGGGTCACTGAAGACAAGGAGCACCCTTGAGAGGGAGCTACACCGTGGCTGCGGGACTGGGCTTACCCATGGCGGTCCTGAGGGTGGCGCAGGACTGGGCGGTGCTTTGGTCGCTGGTACATGGGGTTTCTGTGAGTCAGAATCAACTCCAAGCACCAAACAACAACAACAAAATAAGTGAACTGTGTATAACCAGTGTCAGATTTAAAAACAAATCACTTGGGCTGAGCCCTGGTGGCACAGTGGTTGAGTGTGGGACTGCAGCCCCCTGGCTTGGCTGTTCAAATCCAGCAGCAGCTCTCCAGGAGTAAGGCTGGGCCTCCCACTCCCACCAGAGGGCAGTGATGCCCCCCCCCCCAATAAAAAAACCCGAGGCACTTGCCATTGAATTTATTCAGATCCATTGTGAGTAGAATTATACTCCATATGGTCAGGGGTGGGGGTGTCTAGGTCTCCAGACCTTCCTCTTTAAGAACCTACGAGTGGGCTTGAGCCAGTAACCTTTGGGTTAGCAACAAGTGTTTAAGCGAGTACCATCCAGGCACAAGCGTATACTTGGCTGATGGCATTGTGAGTACACACCGTATGTAAAGGCCAAAGCAGACTGATTCCCCTACTTTTAAAACCGGCTGTCCAGTATTCAGTGAGAGCTCTGTGTCTTGTCTGGGAGGTTAGTGACCATATGTGCAGTGGACAGGATATATGGAACCTCATCCAACTGTCCTTTGGAGGTTGACTTCAGTGACTGCAGGGCATTTTGTGTGGAAGGCAGTGAATTGGGTGCTGTCAGCCAAGTGCCTCTTGACATCAGGAACAACACTGTGAGGGAGGGCTTCTAACAAATGATGCCTGGTATGGGGATCTTTATTTTTGTTTCTAACTTTTCTTTGTGAATTGAATGGCAGTTTGCAGAACAGATCCATTTTCTGTTCAGTCACTCCAATGTATTTTATTAATTGCTGTCCTCACAATGTGACATCAGCTTTCCCCCTTCCTCCCTCTTCCATTTTCTAACCCGCCTCAACTTTGTCCTTGGATCATTGCTGGCCTTTTGAGGCTAAGTGGTTGATGCTGCTGTGCTCATGTCCCTGGTGTGCTGATGGTCAAGGGCAAGTTCATTTCTGGACCCATGGGGTGGCCAGGGGTCATAGCCTCAAGGTTCTTGCTAGTCCCTAGCTATCAGACAAATAAACCCAGTCTTTTTTGTGATTTCAAAGTTTTTCCACATTTTCTCCCACTCTGTTCTAGACCTTTTAATGCCTGCCCTCTCAGAAGAGTAGGTGAGGGTAGTTTTTCTGGGCGCAGGGTTATGGGGCTGGTGTTTGCCGTGGCCCGTGAGTCTTCCATTGTTTTCACTCTCTCTTGCTTTGGCTAGCGAGAGACCAGTATGCGTACCTGGCACGACCACGCAGGAGCTTTGAAGAGACGGCAGCCCCTGCGCACCAGCTGGATGTGGACCATGGTCTCCATGGGCTGTGCTGGGCCAGTGGACCTCGGTGTCTCCTGAGACACTGGTCCAGCAGCTCCTTTCCTTAGGGTGTTTGCCTGATCTCAGGGGAGTTCAGAATGCTGCCTGGCTGCGCCAGCTTCAGCACGTAGAGGTAGACCTTGCCCCTTGCCCTTCTCAGCGGTTCAGAGCCTCATCACAGCCAGGCTGGAGGTGCATTGACCTTGGTGGAATCCCACACCTCTCCGTGAGCCTCTGTGTAAAGTGTAGCATGGCCTCAAGTCTCTTAGGAATTTGTGTTTCTCAAAGCACCAAGTTCCCCAAAGGAGCTCACAAAGGGACTGGTTTGTCCCTAAGAGTATAGTTTTTCCATGTGACAAGAGATCCGAGTGCAGCTCTGGCATGTGAGTTATAGTTACGGTCACATAGTATTTACCTCGGGGCCTGAGCCCTGGTGGCGTAGTGGTTGTGCGCGGGACTGCGGCTCACTGGGACGGAGGTTCAATTCCAGCAGTGGGGCTGGGCCTCCTACTCCCACCACCGGAGAGCAGTGATGCCCCCAAACAAACAAACAAACAAAAACATAGTATTTACCTCTTGGGGAGCTAGCAATACCCTCCTGCTCTGGACCAATTGGAGGCATCTAGTGTGCTGACAGAAAACCTGTGTCTGTAACTCCTCATGGGGCCAGGCAGGGGATGATGAGGGGCTGGAGTGGGTGTACTCAATGCTTGGAGAAGACAAGGCACCCAGCAGGGTCCCCCCTTGCCTTAGGATAACCCTGCTGTGTAGGGTCCTGTCTCTACACCATCACCACCACCCCACCCCGCGTGTGCCTGTGCCCACCTGTCACCTTGACCTCTCGTCTGTCACTTCTCAGATCAATCCTGAAGAACCTGAGGAGGAGCCTGGGGTCGGTGGGGACAAATCGGAGGGCAGTGTGTCCGCAGACTCAGCAGGTGCAGGGAGCCAAAGTCGAACCAAGCCTGGAACTACAGAGGCCAAGAAGGACAGCGAGGGTGGTGACAGGGCGGCAGCCCCTGAGCAGGTATGGGACACAGGTGTACCCAGCCCCCCTGTGCACGCCCCCCACCCCCTCCCCATGAGCACCAAGTTCTCGTGTCACTGTTGTGCTCAGAAAACAACATTGAGGACTGTGGTGAGCAGGTGTCTGGACAGGAGTGTTTGCCCCATGTGGGCTCCCCCTCCCTTTGAGCAGGGACATGGCCGCCTCGTGGGCCAGGCAGGGCCCGTTGGTCTCTCTGGGAGCTTTCGGACCTCAGCTCCGGGCTGGTGTGAGGAGTGTCATTCGGATGAGAGAATCATGGCTGCCACCAACTGCAGGGCTGAAATTGGACCCTCACAAGCAGTTGTCCGCCTTGCTCTGCAGGCAGGAGGGGTGCCTGTGGTTAGAGGCAGGGCCCTTACGGTTCTGTGACTTTGTCACATCTCCCTGTGACTTCATGGGTCACACTGTGCTTCCTTTCAGCCTGCATCCAGTGGCAAAGCCCGAAAGAAGAAGAGGCGGCCGAGGAACAAGAAGAGTGCAGCAGCGGCAGCAGCGGCAGCAGCAGAGGCTCTGGTGCGTGTGTGCGTGTGCCTCTTCTGTGCTCAGTTTGGGCACTGCCCTCCTGCCTCTCCATCTTGCCACCAAGGGGAGGCCCCAGGGCGGTGTTGACCAAGCTCCGCTCACTTTGTTCACTGACTTCCCTGCATCCTTTTCTCATCTTCTGATGGGAGTGGCTTCTCCAGCCTGACCTCACTGCTTCAAGGGTGAGGATTCCTGGAGCCGCTCCCAGATGGGAACAGCCGTCGCCATCATGCCTCCCTCTCTGAGCTCTGCTAGGCTTGCCTGCAGCAGTGTGGCATTTCCAGAGTGCAGTTCCAGCCCCCTGAGGGCCGGCCTGAGCCATCCCGAGCCTTCTTTGGTTCTGTCTATTCTGAGCTGCTGTTGCTGTTGCTCAAAGGTCCTTTTGAGCTAAATCAGTGGTTCTCAACCTTCCTAAAGCTGCTACTCCTTAATACAGTTCCTCATGTTGTGCTGACCCCCTACCAGAGAATTATTCTTTGTTGTTATTGTTTTGGGGGGGGGGCATCACTGCCCTCTGGTGGTCGTGGGAGCTACCCAGCCTTACTTCTGGAGAGCCGCTGCTGGATTTGAACTGCCAAACCTGTGGGCTGCAGTCCCACACTCAACCACTATGCCACCGGGGCTCAGCCCCCATGGAATTATTTCACTGCTGCTTTCTCACTGTAGTTTTGTGACTGTTATGAATCGGGCGACCCCTCTGAAAGGGTCGTTCGACCCTCGAAGGGGTCGTGACCCACAGGTTGATAACTATTGATCTAAATGTATACGTGCTCTGCAGTTTCATGAAATACATGATCTTTAAGGCAATTCATGAAACTTCACGTCATCTTTCTTTAAAAACAAGTCATTTTATTATTGTTTCATCATTCAAAGTAGAGTTGGTGTAGTCACTTAATAGGTTGTTTGGGCTCCTAGGCGAATGGGCAGGAAGACATCAACCAAGACCAGGACGGAATGGAGGACAACAGCGGACAGGCCCAAGCCAGCCCCCCACCCCAGGGCTCCCGGAGGAACTCCATGCATGTGGAACACAGGTAAGGCTGGGCCCCCCCTTGCTACCCTTCACCCCTACCCTGCAGACCTTCGGTGGCCAGGAGGATGCCGCTGACTTTGAAAAGAAAAAAAAGGGGAATTCTACTACACTTAAAAGGAATGATAAGCATATTGTTAAACTTTAGGAAATAAGATTGGAAGAATAACATCTAGATTCGGGGAGCTTCTGCTTTACTGTGGTTTTTTTTTTTCAACTGTGTATCTTAAAAGGCCCTTTTAAACTCAGATAAAGTCAGATCTTACAATGCCGTCTCCTCAAGGAGCCATGGTGGTGTAGTGGTTACTCACTGGGCTGCAGTCCACAATGCCATCCCTTGGTCTCCTCGAAGCATTAGGAAGCCTTGTGCTCATCACGACCTCATTGTAAGGCCAGTGGTTATCACTCAGCTGAAAGGGTGGAGGTGCGGGGCACCTGCAGCGTCCTCAGTGGAGAGCACTGGCTGGCTGCTGCCCAGAAAGCGGCCCCAAGACTGCGTGGACACACGGGAGCAGGGAGCGGCTCCACAGCAGCCGAGAAGTTGCCGACAGTTTCAGTGGCATGGAAGTCACAAATCACACAATTCAATAGTTCACTTACAGTAAGAAGCGTTGTACAGGCATAACCACACTTGTTTTTAGACCGTTTTCTGATTCTTAGGCTCATTGTTATTAGCCCCCCACTTCTCCCAACTCTCCCCGCAATACCCCCAAGAAACCACTAATCAAGTTACTGACTTTATAGGTTTCTATACCTTTGATTGCATATACAGAAAAACATTAACAATAAAACAACAACAAAAGTAAGACAGGAAAACCTCAATGGAAAAGAAATCAGAAAACATTAAAACAAATTTTATTTATGGAACAAATTTAAAATGCCTTGAAAGAGATCTAATGAGAAGGTGTTAAGTTTCAACCTAACTGTACCCACATGATCCACTTGCCAGTGCTTCCTGCAGGACAGCAAGACTCTTCCCCTCAAAGGGGATGCACTGGAGGCTTAGCCACCAACAGGCGCCCTCTGTCGTGGGATTGATGCCGATGAGAACGGCAGTGGCCGTTGGAGCTGCCTTGTGTGTCTGGGGGCAGAGCGCCCTCCCTTTCTCCCAAGAGGCAGCTGGTGGTTTCAGACTGCGGATCTGTTGGCTAGCAGCCAGTTCCTCACCACTGCACCACCAGGCTTGGGATCTTTCTCCATCTTGCTTTTTTTTTTTTTTTCCAAAAAAGCTGAAACAACTTTCAGATGGGTCCAAAGGGATATTACCTTTTAACATAACTATGTCCGCCATAATTGGTTTTACAATGCTATCGGATAACAAATGCTACTTACACCCTCACCTTACCTCAGAGGGGGCCCGATCCATGTGTGAACCCTGCAAATGGATTTTGGCTTCCACTGTCATCCATCGCCCTCTGCACACCAGGTGTTCTGATACCGTTCCTTTCTTTGGATCTGAGTTTCGTGATTTACAGTCCTTGCATCACACAGGCTAGCATGCTCCCTGCACGTGGGCATGACGCCTCACTTAGATGGCCGCTTGCTTGAAGAGAAGCCTGCAAGACCCCAGACTATTCGTTCTGCTAGCTGGGCACCATCTACTCTCTTGACCACACTTTGCTACACCACCCAGATCTCCTGTGATTTCTTCATGAGGGAAAGTATTGAGCAGGGCCAGGCCATAGAGCTAAGATTGTTCTCAGATTGAGGTTAGATGCGAACTCCCACTCCACTCACACCTATGTTTAAATGTCTTGACTTTAGCTTACCACAGAAATGTGCTGCCAGTGTTGGTTTTTGTGTATTGTTTTATGATCCCCCGGCATCCATTAGCCTGTAATGGTCTATTCTCCAGGTGTTCCTGCTCCCGACACAAATCGTCTGCCGCTGGTAGGGGAGGTCTGTGTGGCACAGAAAAGGTGGTGGCACCGAGCACAGACTCCATGGTGATGGTAGTGACTCCGCTGTGTCCTGCAGGGGCCACATGATGGGGTTTAAGAGAGTAAACCTGGAAGTGATCGCCCTGCTGGGTTTTATGTGATTTTAAAAATTTTCCAGAGTCGTAGAACTTGATGTTATCTTTTTTTCTGAAATGGTCGCTCCTCTAGACACTTGAATCCAGACACAGAACTGAGGAGGTACTTCGGTGCTCGAGCAATCCAGGGGGAGCAAAGGTGAGCTCTACACTGAGCTGGGTGTCCAAAGCAGCCTCACCTTAGCCATACAGATAAGTCCCTGAGCGCCACCTCCTTTACGTGAGACCGGAAGAACTAGGTGGTGCCCGGCTACCATGACTGACCATTTTGATCATCGATCCCATAGAAGAATCCTGATCAAAAGGGGGAAAGTGCACCACGGAATTTCTAATTCTCATCAACTCTGTCTTTCTGGATCCACTGGAGGGAGGAAGGATGACCTCCAAAGCAGTGGCCATGCAATCATTTTTAACCCTTAAGTGAGCGCATGTCCCCCCAGGTCTCGGCAGAGACAGCGCTCGTACATCAAGTCTATGTGGCTGACGAACCCTAAGAGCACCTGGCCTCGGTACACCAAACCAGGTGAGGGTTGCGGGGCCAGCGGTGCTCCTGTAGGGAGTCCTAGAGGGAGGGACGCACCCCATTTAGGAATCTGCCTCTGAGTCTCTGGTGGACTACAGTCGGTAGTTTAGAAACGGGCGACCCATGGTTCCCAGTTCTTCCATCTGTGGAGTTCTGTTCTGTAGGAGGCATTCAGCCTTTATAACAGAGCAGAGTGGTGGGGGTGGGCTTGGAAAGCCACCTTGAACACTGGCCTCCACTTCCAGTCCCCTTGGGACCTGAGGCTGTGGAATGGGGATGGGGATGTGGGTGTGCAGGGGAGGACCGGGAGTGGGCCAGCTGCGTCCAGTGGCTCTGGGTGGTGTTCCTGTCCTCCCAGCACCTAAAACTGGACGTCCTGGGCCTCCCCTGGGATGGACGGGAAGTTGGAGGCTGAAGGGGGTTGGAGCCACCGACCTCATCCCACAGAGGCGGGGATTCCGACAGTGGCCTTCAGGCTTTTGTGTGGTCCCTCAGGCAGGCTGGCTGGGCTGGGGCCAGCTGGCATCGGAGAGAAGCTAGCACATGGGGTGCTGCTCCTGGCCTGAGTCCGTGCCCGTGCTCGCTCCCAGGGCTCTCGATGCGACTGCTGGAGACAAGGAAGGGGCGCTCCCTGTTTGCCTTTGAGCACAGCGAGGAGTACCAGCAGGTGCAGCACCGATTCTTGGCCGCAGTGGACTCCATGGAGCCCAACAACCTCGTGGTGCGTCCCGCCCCCAGGCTTGCCCCGCCCACCCGGCCTCCCCCGTGCCTCAGCCGGCTACCCCTTAACTACCCTGGACATGCCCCTTATCAGCCGGGTGCACACAGCGTGGCCTGGGGCCATACGAGACGTGTGTTGGAGGACCTCATGCCAGCGGGCCCACCTTGCCCCAGGGCCACCTGCCCTGTGCACTGAGCCGCCCGCCCTCCTCGCCCAGGGCTTGCCGTCTGGCACAGAGCTGGTGTCCTTTCGCACCTGTGTCCCAGGTGGGAAGCTATGCTGCTGGTTTCTTCTCGCTGGCCTGGGCTGCCTGCAGCAGCACAGCTGGAGTCGCGTTCATAGGAGCTTGTATCCTTCCTTGGCTGGCTGGGGCTGCCTCCGGCTCTTAAGTGCTTCTCGGCCAGCAGGTCCTGCTCCAGACAAGCCCCTACCATGTGGACTCACTCCTACAACTCAGTGACGCCTGCCGGCTCCAGGATGACCAGGAGACGGCCAGAGACCTCATAGGTGAGGGCGTGGGCCAGGCAGTCCAGTCGCAGCAGCTGACAGCAGCCTCGCCTCAGCCCACACGCACACCCGGCAGACAGGCCCTTCCTTCAGCCCTCGTCCCTGTCGTGATGTCGGGGCTCACTCCTTGGGGTGGCTGCTGGGTGGTGACGGGACCTCTGGGTGTTCCGGCCCCCCTCGGGGCAGGGCTGTCCGTCTCGGGGCATGGACCTGTGTGCAGACCACCAGGCTCCAGGCTTGTCACTTGCGCATCATCAGCAGACGGGCGAGGGCCTGCGATGAGCAACTGTCTGTCCACAGAGCGAGCGCTGTACAGCATGGAGTGCGCTTTCCACCCCATGTTCAGCCTGACCAACGGGAGTGCCCGGCTGGATTACCGCAGACCTGAGAACAGGTGAGTGCTGCCTCCGCCCGACTCCAAGATGCAGCTACCACTTGCGTTTCTGCGAGGTCAGACACAGGGAGCCAGCGCATCTGTCATTGAGTCACTCCGAGAGCCTGGCACCACACTCGTCATGTTTTCCTGCCCCAGGGCCCCAGTGCCGTCACACGCAGGGGTCCCCAGCCTCCCTACCTGCTGGGTGCCAAGTGGCTCTGCCAGCTTCGTGTATGTGTGTCATCTCTCCAGTGAATTTCCTAGTTCTTCTAGACTGTTAGTAAGTGTCCGTGTTAGCATGTCCAGGCCATAAAGGGACCGTTGGCTCGATGCAGGAACAGCCCCGGGCTGACAATGGCACAGATTTGTGACCAGCCAGAGCAGAGAGTGAAGAGACCATGAAGAGTGAAGAGGTGCCATGAGTGCACTGAATGCCTTAAATGATTTAGAGCTTGGCGTGATAAGCAGTCCTGGGGGTGGGTGGTGGGGAGGGGGGCCCTAGGGTGTAGAGGACATGCTAGGAGAGCAGCACTGAAGTGTCATCGTCACCGTCACCACCACCCTGCCCTGCTCGAGTCCCCCCACCCGCCCAGGCGCCTCTTGATGGTGTGTCCACGATCTTGGGTCTAGGAGCTTCTTCCTGGCGCTCTACAAGCAGATGATGTTCCTGGAGAAGAGGGGCTGCCCCCGCACAGCCCTGGAGTACTGCAAGCTCATCCTGAGGTGAGTGCCCGCCCCGGGCGTGCATGTCCTGCCCCGTGCCCCCACACTGTGACACCTTCCTCTGCCCCAAAGCCTGGAGCCCAACGAGGACCCCCTGTGCATGCTGCTGATGGTGGACCACCTGGCGCTGCGGGCCCGCAGCTATGAGGACCTGACCTGCCTCTACATGGACTGGGAGGTAGGTGTGGCCACCGAGCACCCAGGAGCCCACTGGTGCCTGTCTCACCTGCTCTTGGCTCAGTGCCCCACCCACACAGGAAGGCACACAGAAAGGGGCCTGCTGGAGACCACTGGTACTTAGCTGCTACATGTTTCTGAGCGGTTGGGTAGGTGGTCAGGTGGTTGGCACAGCATGGTTAGAAGCTGCCAGCTGGGGCTGAGCCCCGGTGGCGTAGTGGTTGTGCGCGGGACTGCAGCCCACTGGGATGGAGGTTCGATTCCAGCTCCCAGGAGCAAAGGCTGGGCCTCCTACTCCCACCACCACGGCAGTGATGCCTTAAAAAAAAAAAAAAGAAGCTGCCAGCTGCCTTAAGAGTCCCAAGTTCAGGGTGGGTCAGCCTGTGTCCCCTAACAATTGAGGTGTATGTAGACAGCCCAGCAGCTCTGACTGGAACCGAGACACTGTGCTTAGTAAGGGTGGCCCTTGTTGTGTGCCCCACCTGTCTGGAACTGGAGCCAGGTAGACGGACCTATGTAGCCGATGATCACACACTACCTGACTCTGTGTGCTTGTGCAGGGGTGGCCAGGCAGGCTTTGAGGCGTGTCGACAGGCCTCTTCTTACACACCAGCTGGAGATGGGTAGGAAAGAGTGGTACTTGGAGTTTGGATGGTGTGGGTGGCCTCAAATGGGCCCCAGTGTGCTGGCAGGCACTGCCCGCCACAGGGCGGGTTGTTAGAATGCCCGTGTAACAGCTACCAGTAGCCTGTGAGACTGAGACACACGTGCAGAACACCTGTAGAGATGTGACTGTGGCTGGCCGAGGACTCTCCCCTCTGGGGTATTGTTTCTTGGGCAGGGATTGGGGGTGGGGGGTGGGGTGAGCACAAGGGACATTCCCAACTATTTTGGAATGCACAGAGTCTGACTGAGGTGTGAGGAGAATGGGCCCAGGGGGCCCCCATGAGCAGGCCACCCTTGGCCACAGACTGGGGTCTGCTCTCTGCCCAAACCCCACTCCGTTGTCTCTCCCTGTAGGTGCACCGGAACTTGTCCCAGCTCCCCAACTTTGCCTACTCTGTGCCACTGGCCTACTTCCTGCTGAGTCAGCAGACAAACCGCTCCTCATATGAGATCGCCATTGCCAGGGAGAAGGCCTCTTTCCTGATCCGGCAGGCGCTCATCATGTTCCCCGCAGGTGGGTGCAGGGGCCAGGCTCCCTGAGGGGAGTGGGGGGCACGGGCGGAAGACAACAGCACCCCCACTACAGCCAGACATAGCGTCTACTGCGCCCAAGTTGCTTTGGTGTGGACAACATGCTTGGATCAGGAGCGAGTCAGTGGGGCAGGGCCTCTGCCCTCTGGGGATGGACCTTCCCCTTGTGTCTGGGTACTTGGGATGGCATGGCTGCTCAAAGAGGTGGCCCTCAGGCCCATCCTGTCCATTCCTAAAGAGCCTCTGCCCGGAGCAACGGGAGGCCTGTTGTGCTGGGGACACTGTGGGGATAGCAGGTGGGCTGTGCCAGCCAAGAGAAGGCACCCACCTGGGGTTGAAGGGGCTGCCCTGAGTTGGTAGGGATGGACCAGAGAGCGCAGTGCCAGACTTGGGTGGAGAGCAGAGCCTCCTGCCCCTCAGACACCTGTGTCTGACATAGATGACAAGGCCCGTGGAACATTGGGGGGCACTTATGGGCACTCAGGAGGCATGGCTGTCAGCAGGCGCGGCCACAGTCACAGGACAGCTCTTCCCGGAGCCCTCCAGCACCAGGCGGAGCCTGTGCTTCCCTTCTGGGCCACAAGTCCATGGCACATTAGTAGGGTGCAGGCTGGGAGCCTACACTGCAGGCCAGCAGATGGGTTAGTTGGGTGGGGGATGTGGGGGTGTGGTGTGTGAGGCAAGATCTATGTGCTCTGAAAGGCAAGCATTCTGGGGATATCTGAGGAGACTGCTTCAAACCTTGGACAGCAACAAGGGGGACGCCGGTCAGAAACGAGGTCCTTGGACCCAGTCCATTGGCTCACCAGAGACCTCCATGACAAGACCTTGGGACCACTTCTCTGTCTGCTGGATTCAGATGTGGTTGTGACTTCACAGCGACCCCCTCTCTCCCTCCACAGTCCTCCTGCCGCTGCTCGAGTACTGCGGCGTGCGGCCTGATGCCGCCGTTGCCAACCACCCCTTCTTTGGACCCAACGCCCAGATCAGGTAGAGGACAGGAGGCCACCCAGGGTTGGCCTGTGTGTGTGTGTGTGTGTGTGTGTGTGTGTGTGTGTGTGTACCTGCTTTCCCTGGGGACTTGTTACTCTGGGGCCCCGCAGCCCTTCAGGACTCGTCTGGAAAGGGGGGCCCTCGCCTCATGATGCAGTTGGGGTGTCAGGTGTGAACTCCAGGCACTGCACTGCTTTGTGGGGACGGCCACCCCACAGACTGAAGCTCAAGGCCATCAGGAGGCAAAAGGATCCCGGTTGGACACAGCGTGACCTCTGCACGTGTCCACCTCCGTTGGAGCCGGCTGGTGGGTGGGCCTGAGTGAGCACCTGCACTGTGGGTGCCCGGCGTCTGGCAGTGCCTGGGCTTTAAAGCTGCTTGACTATGTTCCCTATTGGCACATCTTATTTTTTTTTTCGTATTTTTCTTTTTTTATATAAAAAATAAAGGAGAAACTTATCAAGGAAATAGCATTTATCTTCCCTCTGCTTGATAACGAAGAACAAGGTTCCTTTATTATAAAAGAAACCCCCAAAGATACCATTTGTTCCTGAAACACTTCTCAGACTTGAAGTGTCTCCTTTTGAAATTCAAATCCCGTAAAATTCACCCCACGTCCAATGGATGCAGGCGGGGGAAACGGCCTCTCGAACACGCACGCTCCCCTCTGCTCACGTGTCATGTGGCTCCGCCCAACCCGCGCAAGTGGAGCAGCAAGCGCCACCCACATTTGACCCCTACGTCATGACGCTGCCACGGGCCCGCCCCTCGCATAGCCCAGTAGCCACCGCGCGGGCCACGCCATACCTCTCGCTCCGCCCTTCGCCCGTGCAGCCGTACAGTGGCACCGGTCATCTGGTCCGTCCGTCCTCAGCCTCCCGACCCCGCCCCGCGCCGTGCCCAGTCCCGTCCCCCCTCGACTGGCTCGGCGCGCCACGCCTCACCCTAACCCACCAGCCCCCAGCGCTCCGTCCGCGCCACTCCCAGCCCGGCTCCATCGCACCCATCCTCTCAGCCCCCGACTGTCCCTCCGTCCCCCCGCCCCCCCCGCCGCGGCTGGCTCCCCATAGCTGACCTGTGGCCTGAGCAGTCACCCCCATCTGCTTCCTTGTTGCTCCGCAGTAGTCGGTTACCTGCAGTGCTGCCACCGGTGGGGTGCAGTTGCTTCCGGGGCGGGCTACTTCCGGGGCGGGACCTTAGGGTGTTGGGGTGGCTCTGCGATAGTAGGTGGGGTCTCTGCGGGGCGGGGCGGGGCTGTCCTCGGGGCGGTCAGCGAGCCGGGCGTGCCCCGAGGTGTAGACTCCTGAGTACCACCCGCTCACAGCCCCAATTTCCCGCAGCCAATCGCCAGCGATGTCCCAGCTGGTAACCCTGTATCTCGGGAGGTCGCATTCGCTTTGGAAAGACTCCACCATCATGGCCTGGCTGGAAAAGAACGTCCGCGAGGTGGTGCGGGCAGTGAACGCCAGGGACCCCATCGTGCGCACCTACGAGAGCAGGTGGGTGGGCCAGGAAAGGCGTGACCTCAGGGCAACAGACCTGCCCGGGTCTCCACGGACGCATCCCTGTCTTGGGAGGTACACTGTCGTCCTGCCTGGTAGGGGTGCGCTGGGGATTCTGAGGGACACCTCTCAACCGCACCGTTGGGGCTATTACCCACCCTGGGCTTCTAGAAGCTGCTGTACAGGGGTGAGTAGAAATGCAGGGCCTCTGCCTCCCTCCCTTTCTCTTAGCATTCCCCCCCCCCCCGCCCCGCACACACACAGATACACCTCTTGTCCAGGAGATGGCTGAGGCAGGTTATACCCTTTGCAGAGCAGTGGCTGTTGCTGGGCCATGCCCAGGCTTCAGAAGGCAGTCCTGGCCAGCTGAGGCGTCTAGTCCTCACCAGCTTGCACCCATCCTGGAGGTCTGACCCATCCCACTATGTCAACAGGGAGGCTGGGTCACAGAGCAACAGTCTCTGCTTACCTAGTGGAGGCCAACTCGGCCCCTTGCTAGTCCAGAAACCTTGTTCAGCTGGCGCCCCTTCCCAGACTGGGCCTCCCTGGTGGCCTCCCATGTGCTGTCCTCGTTTCCCCCCTTGCCACAGGCGCATGGTGCTCTACCAGCGTGCTCCCAGGAACATACACCGCCACATCATTCTCTCCGAGATCAAGGAGGCCATCGCCACGCTGCCCCCGGTAAGCAGGGCCAGGAGCAGCCAGCCCCTCCCTCCTCACTGCAGTCTGAGTGCGGACAGAGCACAGCCTTGAGGGACGAAAGCCATCCTCAGGGGGGGCCTCGCAGACTCAGGCCTGGCCTCCTGGCTCTGCCCAGTGTTGCTAGCCACCCTGTGTGGCCTACAAGTGCCACTTGATCCAATCCCCTCACCGATGATCGAACGAACAAATCGCGTGGCGGCAGGAAGCCAGCAGGCCTTCCCTGGCAGCCCAGGGGCCCGTCCTGTGCCCCATCTCTTGTCTGTAGCTGTGACAGCATCGACTGCTCTCATTTGAAAATGAATCAAAGCTTGTGCTACAGTGCAGGGGTTTGTGGGCAAGGAGAGGGGGCTAAGGGTGTTCTGCTTGTTGGCTGTGCCAGTAGGCCTCAGGCAGGGCCACCTCATAAGGGTCCGGGCTTGAGGAGGGCTGGCTGCATTGTCCCCCTGCCCCCGGGGGGGGGGGGGGCGGGGGGACGTGTCCTCACCAAACCTTGCCGGTGCATTGGATGGCTGGAAGCACATCAGCTATTCTGCGGGAAAAAAACCTTGCAGTCTGTGCCCGTAAAGATAGCAGCTCCGGTCATCCTGGTGCCATCCCACCCCCTCCTGGACCCCAGTAAGAGCATCGTGCTTAGCTTTTTGGGTTTTGCCCCCAGGCAGAGCGGAGCTTGGTCAGTGAAAAGCTGTCCTCACCCGCTCACTCAGACCATCCCTGTTGGATTCTCCAGCATTCTTGCCGTCACTCAGAGTCCCATGCATATTGCAGTCAGAGGGTGCCACTGCAGGGGACATGCCTGTGGCCCTGGACAGCGTCCTGCAGGGTGTGTGTATCCTTCCTGCAGGAGGTGACTGCAGAGGCTGTGATGAGCCATGACCCTCTGCCTCCCGCAGACAGCATCCACTCCTATGTCAGACCTGAGAGGTAGGTCTTTGTGCACTTGGCCCCCAGCTCCCAGGTCAGTGCTACTGGCTCCCTGGGGCTCGCTGCCTCCTTAAGACAGCCCAAGGAGATCAGGCGCGGGCATCAGGGTGTCCTTGATGAGCCTGTCTGCTCCAATAAAGAGTTACAGGCCAGGAGACTTGAAGGAGCAGTTCTACTCTGCCCTGTAAGGCAGCTGTGGATTGGGTTTGGTTTGGGGAAAATGACGGTGATGTAATCTGCATCTGCAGACCCTGTTCTTTCCTGGAACTGCTCTCTGAGCTGTCGGATTCCACAGCAGGGTGGGGGTGATGGTGAGAAACCAACTAGAGTCCCCCTCTGCCCTCCTGAAGTCCAGTGCCCCAGGGGAAGCAGACTTCAGTCATAGAGCTTGGGAATAAATACAAAATGAAACTGTACTGGAGAATGGCAGGAAGTGGGAGTCGCACTCAGCAACGTGGGTGAGAAGGTCATTGGTTTCAAGTACAAGGGCCAGTGTGTGCCAAGCCCTTCAGCTGGAGCAGGACAGACAGCGTGTCCAGAGACCTGCACAAGTCCCCTGTACACTGAGGCAGGAGCACAGCTCCTGGACTATCAGAACCTGGACTGCTGAGACACCTGCTTGTCCTCCTCCTGACCCCTGAGGATGAGCCCCTGCCCTGCCCACACAGTGATGGGCGCCAGGGAGGTAGAGACACGTTTCCCCACTGAACGGGGCTCCTGATACGGTGTCTTGCAGACCTGGAAAGAACACACCTTGTCCATTTTATTCCCCTACTAGATTGTAGTATGGAACCATGCTCCATGTGTGTGAGGAAATCATTCCCAGTTAAATTTGCCAATAGGTTTGCCAAGGGAAAAATAATGAACTGTTAATGCCAACAGGTTGTTTTAGTTTTGTTTTTTTAATGACATGCCTCAAGCTAGCCTGGACGTTCTAGGGCTAGGGATTCGTAGTTTTCTGCTACGTGAATCTTTGTTGTTCTCACTCACCTCAGAACTCTTCCCGTGTGATGACCGAAGGGTTAAGAAGCCCCCTATGGCACAATGGGTACCAGCTTAGCTGCTGGATAAAAGGTCATTGCCTTCTCGGGAGAAAAGAAACAGTGGCTCTGGTGACGAGTGCAGCCCAGGACTCCCCCACCCCCCGCCCCCCAGGAAGCTGTATCTGTCCTTTAGGGTCACTCTGAGTCGGCCTGAACTTGAAGGCAGTGAATCCCTGAGGGTTACAGCCTGAGAAATGCCATCAGTAGCTGTTCCCTGTCCCGTATGTAGGGTCTCTGTGAGTTAGGGCTGACTCAATAGCAAGCGGCCACCACCAAGTGTCTGATGAGAGTGCAGATCACTGCTGAGCCGCAGGAAGGAAGGTTGGAAGTTTGAATCCACTCAGAGGTTACTCAGAAGAAAGGCTTAGTGATAGGCTTCCCAAAAAATACTAAGCCCTTGAAAACTCTTGAGGGGACACAGTTCTACTCAGTCCCACAGGGCTTACCCAGGGCACCTGGTGTTTTTAATATGTCTAGGGAGCTGAGCCCCGGTGGCGTAGTGGTTATGCGCGGGACTGCGGCCCACTGGGACGGAGGTTCAATTCCAGCAGTGGGGCTGGGCCTCCTACTCCCACCACCGGATAGCAGTGATGCCCCCCCCCCCAAAAAAAAAAAAAAAAACAAACTAAAAAAATACGTCTAGGAGAGCTACAGCGCAGTTTCCCGCTTCACCAGGAGGGGGTGCCCCTTAGTGCACGTTCAAGACTCAGTGGCCTCTGTGTGGCTTTGGGACTGACAGAAACACCACCTCTGCACCTGTTCTTGAAGGAGAAGCCCTGCCATGCTGTAGCTGATGCCCAGCTCAGCCATAGTGGGCTCTGCTGTCCCCCGAGCTCAAAGGTGGCTTCTCAGGATGCTAAGTGAGCGAGCTAGGTTTTAGAGGCCCCTCACCCCAGCTCTGGATTTCCTTTTCTGGTAGCATCCGAATCATTCTTCCCTTTGTTTCTTGGGTGCCCACAGCCCAACCCTAACCAGATCAGGAGTCCTCACCGCCCGCCACACAGCCCTGGTGTTACCCTCTGAGGATTTAGGGTCCCACTCTCTTCCTACCTGCAGCTTAGGGATGCCTTTCCCACTCTCCCCTCCCCCCCACCCCACCCCACCCCACTCCCCCGCTCCAGAAGGCAGGGCAAGAGGCCTCAGACGGGACCTTGTGAGCCGGGCTGGTGGGTGTCCCAAAAGGTCTAGTTTCAGTGTCCCTTGGGCCCCTCCCGACTTTATCTAACAGGCAGACTCCAGCCGGTCAGACAAACACGGTGGCCCTCTTCTTCCGATCTTTGTTGCCGAACTACAATGCCGAGGTAGGTCCTGTGTGCCGCTCTGTCCTTTCCCCATTGATGGCAGCCAGCAGGCTCATCCAGCCTGCCGGGAGGCCGCATGGCTGTGGTTGGGAAGATAACACACAGCCCCTGGGATCAGTCTCCCGCCAGGCTCAGATTGGGCAAGCTGACTCATGGGCCCTACACGGCCGTGCGCACTGGGGTGGGAGCCGAGTGCCTGGACCGTAGCCCCTCGGAGGGCTGATCAGGCTGCTGCTGTCACAGGAGGACAGGCTTCAGGAGCAGCGGCTGGGAGGAGGAGGCAGCGGCACAGCTGATAGCCTGGACCGAGTCCAGGGCCTGAACAGGCTGATGGTGGCTGTGCGTGAAATGATGGCCAACTTCCAGTTCAACGACCTAGACGTACCCCACCAGGAAAACCAGGAGAATCCCCAGGGCCAGCGCCAGGCCGAGGGCCAGGATGAGGGTGATGGGGACGGGGAGTGGGACTGAGCACACAGTGCCTTATTCCCTCACCTTGCCATCATGTCCCTGTCTTCTCTCCTGGCTGGGAAGCCAGTCCGCAAAGCAGGAAGCTGCTTCTCTTACAACTCCTGTGAATGTCCATGTTCTCCCAGCCCATGACTACCTGTGGTCTCCTGCCCCATTAGTGTTGATGGTCTCCTACCCCTGTGACTGTCCCTGGTCTCCTGCCTATAACTGTTGGTGGTCTCCTACCTTGCAAATGTTGATGGCTTCCCAACCCTCTAAGTGTTGGTGGTCTCCTACCCTATAAATGTTGATGATCTCGCCCCTTATAAATGTTGAGAGTCTCATGCCCCTGTGACTATCACTGGTCTCACGCCCTATACATGTTGATGGTCTCCCCTCTTATAAATGTTTAGAGTCTCATGCCCCTGTGACTGTCTCTGGTCTCACGCCCTATAAATGTTGGCGGCTCTTGTCTGGTAAATGTCAGTATTCTCCAACCCTATAAATGTCGTTAGCCTTGCTGTGTCTTGTGCTTCTTTCTTGGGATTGGCACCACTGCCATGGTGGGGATCTTATCTCGAGAGCCCATGCACGCCCCTTGCAGCCCACACGCCCAGGTGCCCAGTGCGACCTCCCCATCTACCCCGAGACTTTCAAAGCCTTCCCCACTGCTGGTCATGCTGGGGAGAAGAGAAGGAGCCCCGTTGTCTCTAGCACCTTGTGTGTGCCAGCTGGTGTTGACCAGGGTAGGCCAGCCCTGAGCTAGGAGGTGCAGCTGGAGAAGACCCTGGGTCAGACCTGGGGCACCAAGCTTGACCAAACTTTTAGTGTAAACAGCAGCAACACCAGGGCTTGGAAGTCAGGGAGCTGGACCCAGGGGTGAAGGGACATTCAGTATGGTGTGGCTGGGGGTGCAGTTCATGAGGTCCCACCTGCAGCCCCATGCTGTGGCTGACACTCAAGGCCCTGGGTTGTCTCCTACAGGCTTGTGCGGGCCTGGATGTGGGCTTAGGGAGACAGGCAAGACCCTCTCTGCCACTCTCCACCATGGTGGGGACTGCTCTGAGGCTGCAGGAACATCCCAGAAGGCCTGTACTGGATGGAAGGCGGGGGTCCTAGGGTGAATGCCCCTAGGCTGTGTCTGCCCTCAGGCCTGTACAGCTGACCAAGTGCTCCCAGACATGAGACACGGCGTTGCATCCCGGCAGGCCATGTCCAGGTCCTCCCAGCCTGGGCACAGAGCTGTGGACACAGGCTCAGCCTGGTCATCTGTGGCAGGGGAGACACAGCAGTGCCATGGGAGGGGGGCTGTGTGAGGGAGCAGCTGGCTGGGGCAGACTCACCTGTGTGTCTTCAGGAGACCCTCTTCCAGGAGAGAGGTGGGGACACTGGCCCCACGGTGAATCGGATCTGGGCAGGGCTTGCCCAGCCCACTTGGCACCTATCACCCCCTATCCATGCAGCCAGTGTCCAAGACAGGAGCCTTATGTCCGGGCCGCCTGCTTCTGGTGATGGGAAGAGGGCTTCGGCCAGTTTGCGCCAAAGGTTTACCAGTTCTCAGCTGTGAAGGTCTCCGCCCGGTGGGTGTGGGGTTGGGGCTTAACAACGTCCCCCTCAAAGACCTCACTCAGCATTTCCTGAGGCAGCACTTAACGGCTTTGCCCAGAACACTCCCTTAAGTTGGAAGCTAAGGGGTCACACTTCCCTAAGAGTACCCAGGCCTGTCTGCTGCTAACGGGGTCCCAGGGCCTGTGTAGCTGAGGACAGACAGCCCAGGAGTGGCCTCGCTTCACCTCACTGTGACTGCTGCCCTCATTCACTCCCTGGGACCTGGCCCCATGAGTGACTCTCACTGCACACTAGGAGGGGATCCTGGAAGGGGTTTGGAGGGAGGCTGGGGCAGAGGGTCTCCTGGAGGGTGTGGTTTGATGGGGTGCCCAGGTGGAGGGTCTTTCTCTGAACCTAGAGCACGACAAACACGAAAGTAGGCAGTTCAACCAACTCTGCTAACATGGCACGCACACGTGCATAGACACACACACACACACACACACACACACACCATCCCCTCCTGCTGTCCACAATACTCGGCCCGCACATTTCTGTGAGGTTGGACACACAGCAGACAGATGGTGGCCAGGCGCCAGCGGGGGATGCTGACATGGTGGGGGAGGTCTCTGCTTGCCTCTGAACTCCATAGATGGCGAAGGTCATGTAAGCTCTGAAGCTCCTATTTGAGAATGACACCCTGAGCTGTCATAGGGACCCCATGGCACACGCCACCAGGAGGCCCAGGGTGAGAGCTGACAGCCTATTTCCGACAGACGCCCTCCTCAGAGACCCTGGTGGGCACTTTGCTCAGGTGACGTCACCACAGTCATTGATCAGTGGTGGTCAGACGGGCAGCGGGAGGATCACCACAGGGGTACACTCAGCTCCTCTGGCCAGGCCTGGTTCGGTCCCCACCCCAACTCTGGCCCTGTCTTCACCACCTCCCGCCAGCCTCGTGCCCTAACCCGCCCCGAGTGGCGTGAGCTGCCCAGCGGAGACAGGGAGTCTGCCCTTGATGTGGTGTCTGGCTCAGGGCCTGTGCTCATCATCTGCAGAGGAAATGGAGAACGTGAGAGCGGGGCTGGCCCCCACAGCGGATGTGGCTAGCGGATCCCAGTCGGCCACACGGGCACCTCGAGCTCCCAGAGCTTGCCTGCCCCGGGGTGCCCTCTTGCCCCAACAGAAGCCCCAACTCCCACCCCCACGCTGCACATTCGATTATGAAACATTCCTAATACGACCCTAGAATCTGCCTTAAATCTGCCCAGTGGTGGGTGCCAGGCTGGCCTGGATGACGTCTGAAGGAGCCGGGGCAGGAACTTAAAGTTTCTCCATTGAGTGTGTGCGTAGGGAGGCAGGCCTGGGGGCCCTGCATGGGAGGTCAGGCCTGTAGCAGATATGGGGCAGGAGAGGGGCGCGGCAGACTGCTGGCACCTCCCTGTGTCCTGGGCTTAGCTGTCATGTGGCTGCCCTCGGGGAGGGGCTTTGTGTTCCTTTAAAGAGTCTGGAGAAAGATCCCATTCTTTACGGACTTCAGCCTGCCCTGGTCCCAGGAGGTAGGAGACAGGGCAGCCCCTGAGCTGGGCCCTGGGCAGCCAGGAAGGTAGGCAACAAGAAGGGGCAGGGGGTGCTGTGAGAACATGCCCCCTGAACAGCTTTGCCCTCAGGGCAGAGTCAGCACAGGAAGCTGAAATCCTGGGGACTCTGGGCCAGTTGTGTGGGCAAGGAGAGGGGCACTGCTAGCTCCAGGGGCCCAGATAGCTGGCCATGCGTGTATAGGCTTCTGTCTGGCCAGGTGAGTGCACGGACTTCCCCCGGGTTGGGGGGGGTGGGGAGGGCTCGGCCCACCCCAGGCACCATGCACTGACCAGGGTACTGAACAGGACAAGACTGGGCTGGAATCCAGGCCACTTCCCTTGGGGGAGGGAGACCATGGCCTTACAGGGTTCCCAGGGGAGGCTTTGGATCTCACTCAATGCCACGACCCCTGCCAAAGCCCACTCGGAGCTGGACACCAACCAGACCGGCACCTGGTGCCTGGAGGTGCCCGTGCCCCATGGGCTCTTCCTCTCATTGGGGCTGCTGAGTCTGTTGGAGAACTTGCTGGTGGTGGTGGCCATCAGCAAGAACCAGAAGCTGCACTCACCCATGCACTACTTCATCTGCTGCTTGGCCGTGTCTGACCTGCTGGTGTGTGTCAGCAGCGTGCTGGAGACGACAGTTGAGCTGCTGCTGGAGGCTGGCACGCTGGCCCTGAAGGCTGACACCATGCAGTGCCTGGACAAGGCCATCGACGTGCTCACCTGCGGCTCCATGGTGTCCAGCCTCTGCTCCCTTGGTGCCATCGCCGTGGACCGCTACATCACCATCTTCTACGCCATGCGCTACCACAGCATCGTGACGCCGCTGCGCGCGCACCGGGCCGTCGCCACCATCTGGGGGGCCAGCGCATTGGGCAGCACCCTCTCCGTCGCCTATTATGACAACGCAGCTGTGCCCCTGGGTCTGGTCAGCTTCTTCCTGGGCCTGATGACACTCATGGGGGCACTGTACGGGCACATGCTGGCCCGGGCCTGCCAGCACGCCCGCCGCATCACCAGGCTCCACAAGTCACGGCACCCTGCCCACCGGGCCCTGGGCCTCAGGGGCGCCGCCACACTCTCCCTCCTGCTGGGCTTCTGCTTCCTCTGCTGGGGTCCCTTCTTCCTGCATCTCGGCCTCATCGCCCTTTGCCCCCAACACCCCACCTGCAGCTGTGTCTTCAAGAACCGCAACCTGTTCCTCGCCCTCATCGTCTGCAACTCCATCGTGGACCCGCTGCTCTACGCGCTGCGCAGCCCGGAGCTCCGCAAGACCCTCAGAGAGCTGCTGTTCTGTGTGGGCTAGGGAGGTGGGCAGAGGTGCGCTTTACCCACGGCTCTGCGGCCACCGGCGGGAGGGCTGGGCTCCGGAGCCCCGCTCAGCCAGACTCTCCAGGTCGCTGCCCTCCCGCAGCTGCACCCTCACCGCCCATCTCCACCACCACTGGGTTTTCACTGGCCCTGTGGACTGGCGGACAATGCGCAGGGTGCGCGGGTGGGGGGTAGGGCGGCCAGGAGACCAGGAGGAGCATTCCCTGTTCCTTTCTGTGGCTCCTCAGCGCCCGCCCGCTGTGGCTGCCCGGACTGAGAGCTGGCTCCACAGAGGATGTGGCGCCTGCTTCTGAGGGCCAGCTGCGCAGTCATGGTGGCCAGAGAACCGGAGTTCAGTGACACAAAAACCCTTGTCTGACTCTCCTCTGGTGAGTGGGTGGGTGGGTGGGGGCCTGGTAATAAAGCCCTAACCTGACAGCTCCATCTGCTGAGTCCTGGAAGCTTGTGGGGGAAGAGGAGAGCCAGGGCAGCAGAACAGAGTCCCAGAGCACTCCCAGACCCAGACCCACCCTGGCTGAGAAGCCTGTAGGTGCGCAGGGCCCAGTGGCTACCTCAGGCCTCTCTCCTCAGGGTGCTCCAGCAGCCATGGCCCTTCCAGCTCTGGCACACAATGTGTCTCTCCCCACCCCCGCCCGAGGTCTCTGGCTAGGGACATTTGGGGAAAGGTCTTAATGAACATGATGGGCTAAAGGCTCAAGCTGCCTTAGAGGCATCAAGGGCCTGAGGGTTTCCAAACCCCAGGGGAGCTGGGATACGGCTTAGCAGTCTGTGCCAACCCTCCCTGGCCTCAAGCCAGCCATGCTGCCCAGAACTGTAGACTCCCTGTCTGCCGGGTAAGCGCTCCAGGCAGTTGAATGGTTGTATCACTCCCGTCCAGCACCTGAGCCCATGCTGTCCAGTTTGTCCCTGCTCTTTGTTGACTTCTGACAGGCTGATGACTGCTGCCCTTCCACCAGGCTGGGAGCCCCTTCCCAGCAGCATTAGGCTTTGCCGGAAGGCAAATGGCTACATCAGGTTGAGTTGGCTCCAGGATCCTCTGTGGACAGTCCTGATTGGATCTGGCCTGGTGCCTGGGCAGGCAGGGAGGCAGGTTGGGTGACAGCTGAAAGCCCCCCTCTGCACAGAGGAGGAACAGCAGCCACAGCTCCTTGCTTCTGGGAAGGACCAACTGCCTGCCAGCCCTGGGCAGGGACAGGGACAGAAAACCACCCGAGGACTCATTGTGGGGGAGGGGAAATCTCTTGAGAACAAAAGAACAACAAAGATGAGGTTTTTCTTTTGAGCAGCAAAGCGTGGGGGCCACAGCCGCACCCACTCAGACACGCTCAGTGTCCACAAAACGGGCTGTGGATGTACGGTAGACAACTGATTTTTTCGCCACTCACCACGGGGCCAATTTCTGGAAGGCCTTTGACACCTAGATCTCACGATGTATGGTCAAATGATTTCACCAAAAAGCCTAACTGTAGTGTGTGTGTGTGCGTGTGCGTGCGCGCGCCGGAAATCTCATGTGCATCACCTCACTGCTCTCCCTGCAGAAAACTGGCCATGGCCTCCTGTCTCTCTTTGTCCTGCAAGGCCCCACCCCATGTACCCACAGTCCCTCCACAAGGGGGTTCCTAGCTGGGCCAGCCCCCACCCCCTGTCTCCACCCCAAATCAGAAGAAGAGCAGACCTCCCTTTGACTAAGAGTTCCAAGATTGAGCAAACCCCTGGGTGCAGGTGACCTCAGAGGGATGAGTCAGACCCAAACTTCTTTGCCACCCTCTCCCTCTCGCCCCTCCCTGTTGGTGCGACTTCACGACGACTCTTGTCAGTCACTGTGTTCCTGAATGCGCTGCAGGACAGGGGGACACACCTCCAAATCCACTTTTAATTGACCTTCTACAGACCCTCTGTCTGGCCCCTGAGGGAGGTGGGGGGGGGGGAGGAGGTCGGGAGACCCCTGGGCCACAGTCATTTCTCTCTGCTCGCAGCTTCTTCCCAGTGGGTCTAGTGGTCCCGAGAACTCAGGGCCTCCACGTCCATACAGACAGGGAGAAGAAAGACCCTGGCCGGCGGGCTGCGGGTGTGGCGGCTGGCGGTGGACACAGATGCATCCGCACAACTCGCCTCCCAGCTGGTACGAAGCGGGGTGGGGGTGGGGGGGCCTGGGGGGTCGGCTGCTGCCATTGTCCGCTCCAGAGCCCGCCACCACCCTGCCCGCTGGTCGGGGTGCCGGCCCCGCCCCCCTTCCAGCCCCAGGCTCCGGTGGGCGGCGGGGAGGTGCCGCGCCCGCGCCGCATTGTGCGCCGAGTCGGGCACGCTGCGCGGTGCTGATGCTGCGGAGCCGGTGCCGCAGTGCGCGGAGGCCGGGGATTGGCCCGCGTCGCTGACGCGGCCAGGCGGGTGGGGACAGTGTATAAGAGGGCGCAGCCCGGCGCGGGGAGCCTCCGCAGCCAGCCGTCAGCCGCTCTGCGCCCACCTGCAGCCCCAGCGTCGAGATGCGGGAGATCGTGCACATCCAGGCCGGCCAGTGCGGCAACCAGATCGGGGCCAAGGTGAGGCTGCGCGCCCTCCCCGGCCCCGCTCCCTATCCAACCAGCCCGACCCCCAGTCGGCCTCCCCCCGAATGCGGGACTGGGAACAAAGCAGGGAGCCGGCCTGGCCTCGCAGCCCAGCCGGCCCTGGCCAGACTCTTTCGGGGGGGGGGGGTTCTGTGTGGCGCGCAGGATCTTCGCGGCGCCCACCTCCTCCGTGAGCGCGGGGCCAGCGACCCTGGCGCCTCTGCCTGGCTCAACCCGCTGTCCTCTTGGGAACTCACCTGCCGAGAGATGGAGGAGTTGGGAGGTTGGGACGGGGCTGTCTTCCCACCACCGTGTGACTCCTGCCTCCGGACCAGAGGGGGGTGTCCGCATCGGACCCCAGCTGCCAGCACCCATCCCACTCCAGTCTCATGGCGTCCAGATCTCATCCTGTCTTTGTTAGGGGTGGGGGTGGGGGTAGGGTGGGGGCGCAGGATGGGGAGGTGTTGGGCGACGGGTGACCTTGGCGCAGCTCTCCGGGGAGCCAGCTCTGCTTAGGCAATGCCTGGCCGTACCAAGGGGCGACCGCGCCCACCAGGAGCTCTGCAGACACCAACCTGGAAACAAAGCCCGGGCCATCAGGGATACAGCTGCATCTTGAGTGGGCCCCTGACTGTTGCCCCCTGTCACAGACAAGGGGATTGAGGTAGGAAGGGGTGCTGAGGTAAACAGTAGGGGACTTTGTAGCCCCCCCCCCCC
>PVJH01023498.1:0-34732 GCA_004026705.1 Nesogale talazaci | reverse complement strand
TTTTCTTATCAAGTCTGCTACTATGAATTTTTAATGGTATACCTATTATCTATTGATATTCAATGTCATTATTTATATATGTTGCCTTGCTGTTCTCATTTTGCTCTGCTTTATTTCTTTCCTTCTTTCTTTGCTGGTATTATTGGTGCCTTTAGTCCTCTTCTTTTTCTGTGTTGGTTGGGGTGCTGTTTCCACTATATTGGTTTCTGGGAGTGATGTGCTATGTCATGCTCTCAGGTGTTTCTGTTGCTGCTGTTGAGTCTCTGCCATAGAGATCTGGCTAATACTTTTTGCAATTCTGATCTAGTTTTTATGAATTCTGTTAATTTTTCCTTTTCTGGGAATACCTTCACTTCTCCTTCATATTTGAAGAAAAATTTTGCTGCTTATAGAACTCTTGGATGGAGTTTGCTTTCTTTCAAAACTATTTGGATTTCACTCCATTATCTTCTTACCTGCATAGATGCTATACATTAGCTGTTTGCTTTTTAAAGCTCTGATACCCTTCCTTCTATCATATTAGAATTTTGTGATTTGTCACCTTTGGATTTCACACTCTGGTGTGCTTCTTCCATGGGGACTTAGCTGAGGCATCACTTAGATAACTGCTTGTTTGGATAAGAAAATTTAAGGCCCCAGACACGAATCCCATTGATAGATGACAACCTCTTCTTACTTTACCATTCTTTGTTACAGTATCCTATCTTCAGTGATCACGTTATGAAGGTAAGTATTAAGCAGGACCATGTCATAAGGTCTAACTGTTTTTGCTTTGGGGCTAGAATTAATTGGGAGTCCAGAATCCATATGCTTATACTTGGGTTATGCATGATCTGGTTTACTGTCATGGTCTTATTACCATTTTATGGTAAAAACTATTGTCAGTAATTTCTCTGGGGTATAGGGTGATTCTGATCCACAAATTGTTGCTTTATACAGAACAAATTCTTAAATAATTGAGCTTTGCTTGCATTAATGATGAAACTTGATGCTAGGGTCACATTTCTTGTAACATTCTTTACAGTGGCAGATCCTTGCCAATAAGACCAGTACATGTCATATTGATGCAAGGTTGACATTAAGGAGTAAATAACTGGTAGTTATGGGTCCCCTTTCAGTGGACACCCTTAAGCCATGGACCCTCACCAAGGTGATTCCTCAGTGACCCTCACTGATTCCAGTCTTGAGGTATCCATCTGTCATTTGTTTCTTCTCTTATCAGGGAGTTTCAATCTTTGCTCCAAGAGCTACAGGTAAGATGGAGGGAGGACCCCCATTCACTCAGTGTGAGTTCCATTTTGAGTCCATCTCATGTTACCCAAGGGAGATGCCATGTTCCTCATATGACCAGACACTAGGGCCTACATAATGCATAGTCAATGGCAAGGGTCACTGCACTCATTCAAATATATCTAACAGGATATATATGACTAATGTTCCCTTTGGGTTTTCTATAATTGTTGCTGAGTGTTCCTTCCCAATGTGAGGTTTTTCCTCCTCATTTATCTGCCAGCGGAGGTATAAATACCTCTTCTGAAAGCTCTCTGCTTCTCTTCCATGGTCTTCACTTGACTTTTCAGTTAGGTCCCCTCCTCATTGCTGGGGAATGTCTGTTGACTTTTTGTATCCTTACCTCAATGTTTTATCGCATCAAGTGAATGGTCTTCCTTTGCCCCCTTCTGAAAGGAGTGGCCTAAGTCACGGTATTGTCTCCTCTTTTGGGGTGTTTCTTCTTGAGTGCATCTAAGGGTGGTGATGCATGATTTATGGCTAGTCATCAGGCTTTCTATGTTTTTGTTTGGGAATTGGTCTATTTGTTTAATTGTTGCTTCTTCATATTGTAATAGGCAGATACAACTTTGTGTTGAGTAACTTCACTCTATGTAATATAATCTAGGTCCTTTCTTAGTATGTGGTGTTTCATGCTTTCTTTGCTGGTTTTTAGGGATACATAGCATCCCAGCATGTGTGTGTGTGTGTGTGTGTATATGTATGTGTGTATATATATATATATATATATCATAGTTTCTTTATCCGTTCTTCTACTGGCATACATTTGGGCTACTTCCAGTATCTTGCTATTATGAACTGTGCTGCAGTAAACATGGGAGAGCAAACATCCACTCACGTTTTGTCTCTTTTCTTTAAGGTATATGCCCAATAATGGTATTGCTGGGTTGTAAAGAATTTCATTTCCCAGCTGTATTAAGAATTGCCAAACTTTCCCCTGTGTGTATTGTTAAACATATTTACTAGTCCACCAGCATTGCATATGAGCATCCAATATTTGTTCTTTTCTGGGTTTTTTTAAATTGGGCTAGCATTGTAGGTGTAAAATGGTATCTCATTGTGGTTTTAATTTGCTTTTCTTGGATGGTTAGTGATCATGCACATTTGTTCATGTGTTTGTTAGCCATTTGTGTGTTGTTTTTTCATGAACTCTCTGTTGTCTTTTTCCCACTTGAGTAGTTTGCTTTTTTCTTATTGAGCTATCATAGAGTTGAGTATGTTTTGGTAATAAGACCGTGTGGTAGTTTTATAATCTGTTGTCAATTTGAGATGACTACAAGTGAAAGGGTGGAATCTAGCCAGCCAAACACTGTATAGCCAGTGACGTCTCTGGGCATGATTTTCCCCTGAGGATTCTGAGAATTTCTGTATTTCCTCCTTGGAGGCAGAAGACACTCTTTGTCTCTCTACACACTCCCTGTGAAGGTACTCTACATAGAGCTCCCCTGATGCAGTCCTGGGAGTTAGAGAAGCTACCTGGAGACCCCTGCCAGTGTTGAGATGCTTATGCCACTGGAACCACAAGATTTCCCACCCACTAGCCTGCGATCTTCCTACACTCAGTGTTATTGAGTGTGTTTCATGAGTCTGAAGAGGACTTTATAGACTGATCTTACTCCTTAGATTGGCATCAGACATACAGGCTAATATCAAATTTATGGATTTAATCTGGATTTGACCTAGATGCTTTCTCAATATTCTCAATATTCAATTGCTGTCATATATAAAGCTCTTTCCTATATTCATGAGTGTTTATGAATTTTTTCTCTAGTCCAAGGGTCCTCAACCATCTGAAATGGGGCCAGTTCACTGTCCCTCAGACTGTGGGATGGCTAGACTATAGTTAAAAAAAACAAAACCACAAACAAGCTATGAAAAAATTCACTGTGGGCCTGGGATGAGTCAGCTGCTAAGGAGGTCAGGCAGCAGTGGTAAAAACACCTAGTGGCCAGATAAATATCCTTGGCGGGCTGTATCCATTTCCTGGATGAAAAGTTTGAGAATGTATTGGTTTCTAAGGTTGTCCAGTGTGTCTACAAGAATATTCTATCTGGATGATTTTATTCTAAAAGGTGTAGCTTTGATTGAGATCTCACGTGTTATCATGTTTTTTCCTCTAATAGAGTCACTGTGTGGGTAAGAACTACCAACTTTTCTGTTAATAACCAGGCACATAGCCTTTGCACCTCCAATGATTCTGTAAGGTGATTAGACCCTTGAAAAACTTCACCAGTTCTAACAAATGTTGGTGCTTAATATGAGTGGATTTATTGAGGAAACTAGTAAATAATCTAAACTCTTTATCCACAGTATCCCAGGAAAATCATATGTGTACACAAATGAAAGTAGGGAGGAGCTCCTGGTTCACAGCATGGCCTTTCTTCTGGACAACTTTTGAGATACCTGTAAGGGAAAGAATAGGTGCAATATCAGGGAGTCATTAGCTGGCACATTAAAAAAAATAAATAGAATAGAATATGATAAAAATACAGTATTGTGACTAATGATAGAATTAAGAGCAACAAGAAAATGATTTGTTTCTTTTGAATGAGAAAGTAAGTAGCCCTGGTGGCATGGGAGTTCCGCCTTAGGCAGCTAGCTACAAGGCTCGCAGTTCAAGTCCACCAGCTGCTCTGCAGAAGAAAGGTCAGGCTTTTGGTCCCATAAAGATTTGCAGCTTTGGAATTTCAAAGGGCCAGTTCTCTGTCCTATATGATCAATATGAATTGGGATCTAATCACTAGCAATTTTTTTCTTGTTTGTTTGTGGATATTAGCATGTTATTAAAAATGGAAGACTAGCGCAGTAGGCTTCTAACTATGTAAAACTCAGAAAAGCCTGGTGGCTCCATACAGAATTTCTGTGACTTTCAATCTGTAGTGGAGCAGATAGACTTAACTTTCTCCCATTGAGTAGCTGGTGGATTTGAACCACAAATATTGTGCTTAACAATCAAAAAATCAACTGCATTCCTGGAACCATATAGATCATGCCATTTAATCATGCAAAGAATGATCCAAATACAAAAGTTGAGAGCAATGACAGTCAAAAGTAGCACCTTTCGGGACTTTCTCAGGGCAAGTAACACAGCCTTGTAGAAGGAACAACAGTGGAGAATGTTAACTCCTGTATAGCTAAAAGGACGTTATTTCATTTTTGTACATAACATGTCCACGTAAATAACACATATATATATAATCCACACATTATACACACAGAACACACAAGATATATAGAAAACTAACCCCAAAGTAGACCGCACAGTGTGCAGAAATGTAGAATTCCCATATTTTTTTAATAAAGATATGGTCAATTCAAGGATTTAATTGAATTATTGCTTTTGATTCCTTAGACACGTAGCATTTTAACATGGCATGCTTATGATGCTGTTTTTAATTCAAATCGACCTAATTTTACTTCTTCAAAGTAATTTTAATCAGTGTAGGATTATTGAAAGGAAGTTATTGCATTCACTGTATTTGAAATAAGCACCAAGGCCTGTATTATTATTTTTTGTCCATGAAATATGGCTAATTTTTATAATGTACCAAGACAATGATTTGAACAAGTGGATTACATATTTACAAGTTGTTGTTCTTTTTGTTTTAATTTCAAATCCATTCTTAAATTATTTTAACAGAGCACATACCTTTATTATAAGTCAGCCTCCAAATTTTAATTGTTTATCATGCATATGCCACATTCTTTACAAGATATATGATTCTGCTGGTTAAAAATATTAAGCAATTCCCAGAGCACTTAAATTCAATTGGGTCTGACTAGTTCATTACAATTTTTCATTTAAGTACAGACAAGAGTCTTCAGATAATCATTCCTACCCCCAAACTTGCATTCTAAATTTAGGGTAGGTAATTAATTGAGTTCCCCAAAAGAAGCAGGTAATTATAATAGTAAATTTCCATTGGTTAAATATACCTGGTAGAGGATATGCCTTATTTGTGTGCTTTATCATCAGAAAAACATTCAAAACTGAGATCTTTCAAACCACATCATGTGCCTTCAAAACCTGCCATTTCCTACTTGCATTAGGTTGTTATATCTATTTCATTTGTTCCTATAGACATGACATTTGCACCAATTGCTACTGGTGTTGACTTCAAAAGAAAATCAGATGAGTATAAAATCTGGAGAGAAAGTACAAAACAGTGCTAAATTACACTTTCTTATGAAGCAAAACTGGGAACGATCTTTTCTGCCTCACTCAATGAGAACACAGCTCATGGATCTTGAATTCTGTTGTATCTGCAGTTATGTAATCACTAGAGATGTGGTTAGCATCATGGTGTGTCTTTTCTCATATATCATGTAAACTAGAGAACCATATATAAATGAGAGATAATGGGGAGATGATATAGTCATTGCCATACTTCTTAGATATGCTGTTCCCTCCCCCTCCCTCCCCCCCAAAAAAAAAAAGTTGAGAGAGGAACATTTTCTCTATTTAGTTTTGGGTACATTTTTAAGATAGCAGCATATATGTATTATAGATTATCATATTGTTTATTGAAATAGAATTGGGTAAATTCAGTAGGCATTTTAAATAAAATGAACAAATATTTCTTCTGGTTAGAGGCTTAAGTCTTATGGAACGATCTGGTGAGTTATATGGTCCAGTTTATGAATTTACTGTGGTATATAGTCCATTTCTTTGGCTGTAATGGGCTCAGGAGAGTAAACACTTTGCAGCAAGTACTTCTTTGAAAATTGTCATCTGTTTTTTACTGGTGATTTGTCTCCATGTCATTGTATATGACTGTGTCCTTTTCTTTAAAAAGTATTTTCACCCATATATTGTTATTGATCCTGAATACTATTTTCTCTTGCTTTGAGTGACTATGCTGATTTTCAGTCAGGTAATTAGCCTTTGCTAAATAATATGCATTGCATCTATCATTGTAAGCCATTTCTGCATTGGTTGTTACAATGAGGCCTGCTTTCACTAGACCCCTTATGGAAAGTAAAGACATGAACCAAAGTTTAGTTGTGACATGCTTTTGTCCTTGCTTCCCCCTAAAATGCTAGTAAGGAAGGTAGGGTCTGTGTGACCAGTTCAAGAAACAGGAGGTTCACATAAAAGAATAAAATTTGATGGGGTTTGTTCAAGGGGAGTTCTATAAAATTCAAGTTTTTTATTTCATGAAAGCTTTTTCTCCAAAAATCATGCGCAACATGATCCTGGTTTCTCTTCTTTATATATTAACTATCCTCGGAAGTTGCTCTCCCACAACCACTCCCCTCAGTCCCTAGAGTATAACTTGTGATAAATCCTTGATGAGGTACATAAAGAACTGATATAGGTAGACTGGTAAGACAGACGCTATCAATAAATGCTTTCACAAAAATACTTGCCTGTCATAAGTTAATTTGATGTAGTATTTTCTGTCATGGGGGTGGATTAATTTTGTCCATTTTCTCCTCTTGTCGTATTTCTTGTCATGTGAATAAGAATGTATTATAAAGAAGAACATACTAGACATTATAATTCTGTGATAACTCATTTTTGTGACAAAGACTATAATGAGACCGGACAATAGTGCAAATTCATCATATTCTTGCAGTGAACTTAATATTGACTTCCTGGCTTCTCTTCATGATTTCCAGGGCATGTCATTTATGGTTTTATACAGAGAAAATGATTAAAAAGACCACCATTGAAGACTTATACTGATTGCAAAAGTCTTTTCAACAGGGAAATAATAAGAGCACTTTGATTTTCTTTCCTTTCCATCTTAAGCACATATTTAATATATATATATATATATCTAGGATCTCATTTTGATGAAGAAGGATCCATTGATTTGATAAAGTTACTCAGAAAATGTTATAAACTGGAAGATTGGACTGCATTTATCTTTGAGGAAAGAGTGAATTTTCTCAATAAATCACTATTATAAGTCATAAAGGAAAAACAAAATTTTATAACAAAGAACCTTTCTGAAACTCTTCCTACATTTTGTCCCAGTATATTGAACAAAACAATCCATTTTCAATGTTGTACTTAGCTGTGCCAGGAAATTCTAGAAATATCTCCCTAGCACATAAGAGAGATATTTTTCTGTTAGTTTGATTCTGTTTATTTTATTATGATATACACATATATATGCACACATACATTTTCCACTTCAATACGTGTTTTATACAAAACTAAAACCATTCCCAATGAATCAAATTCAATTCACAGCTATGTTGAAGGGCTTAACTGCCCAGTAAGGACATAGCTTTTCTTTTTTTTTTTTTTTTTTGGGGGGGGGTGGAGGCATCACTGCCCTCTGGTGGTCGTGGGAGCTAGCCAGCCTTGCTCCTGGAGAGCTGCTGCTGGATTTGAACCGCGAAGCCAGTGGACCACAGTCCTGCACTCAACAACTACGCCACTGGGGCTCAGCCAGGACATCACTCTTCTAAAGGGAAGTTTTCCAGTAAGGTTTCCAAGGCTGTCATCTTGACCAAAGCATAGTGACACCGCTTTTTCCTGTGGAGCTCAAGCAACCAATTTCTCCACTGGCACTTAACCGTTGTGTCGCCGGGACCTTCATTATTTGTGTGGTGGTATGCAAGCATCCCCATGACTGGATTCCAAATTGTCTGCCATCCTTCCTTCACGGAAGCTCAGTGTCTCCTCAGGAGTGACGCACTTATCCTTCCAGCTTTACTCCCACTCTTGGCCAGCACTTGCAAACCTGGGTCTCTCAATATGTGTTCCCCTAGTCTATTCACCCCTTCTCTGTTTGCAATCCTGTGGCGGTTTGCATGTCATTGTGCTGCAAGAGACTATGTCATCAGTATTTTAAATATCATCAGGGTCCTCCAAGGTAAAGGGTCTTTCGTGGAGGTTTCAAGCTAAGAATGGATTACAACGAAGGACTGGGTCATCCATTTCTGAGAAAATTGCCATGCAAAAGCTAACGAATAGCAGCAGAACAGTCAGAGACAGTGTCCATCAATGGAAGAGTCTGTCCACTGTGGAAGGATCGGCCACTGGATAGACATAGCTGTGATTGCAAGGATGGCACAGGGTCGGCCCATATTTCTTTATTCTGCATAGGGTTGCTATGACTTAGAAACCCTTGGGCAATACCCAACAACAGCTGTGTCTTACAAGTGGGGTCTTTTTATACTTGCCTTGCTTTACTTAGCTTACTGTTTCCATCTGCCTATCCACTCCTCCATTCTCCACAACAGATTTGTAACCTGGGAATCCTCGCCCATGCATTGCAGACTCCCTGCATGTACGGAGAGCAGCCAGGTAGGATTTAGTTGAGGCGATGGTTAGAGGAAGTTACATGTCGCTATGGAGCACTGGGAGTCCGGGAAGCCACTGGTTGGCTAGCTTGGCTGCTTACTCGCCTGGGTGGTTCTTACCAGTACTGGTACCAGAGTGCTGCCTCCAGAAATTCACATTTAATTGGTATTGAGAAAAACCTGCCCATTAGAATGTTTATCTTTTTAATCATTCTATTTCATAAAACTTATCACAATTCCTCCATCCAATTGTGTCAAGCATCTTTGTACATCTGGTGCCATTATCATTCTCAAAACATTTTTTTTCTACTTGAACTCTTGGTATCAGCTCTTCATTCCACCCCCCCCCCCACCCTCTCTCCTTCACAACCCATTGATATTTTATAAGATATTATTATTTTGTCACATCTTACACAGTTCAGTGTCTCTCTTTACCCACGTTGCTGCTTTTTGCCCCCCAGGGAGGGAGTTATAGGTAGAACGTTGTGATCAGTTTCCCCTTTCTATGCCATACTCCCCTTACCCTCCTGGTATCTCTACTCTCATTATTGGTCCAGAGGGGTTTATATGTCCTGGATTCCCTGTGTTTCCAGCTCTGATCTGTACCAGTGTACACCCTCTGGCCTAGTCAGATTTGTAAGGTAGAACTGAGATCATGATAGTGGGAGGGAGGAAGCATTAAAGAACTAGAGGGAAGTTGTATGCTTCATTGTATACTGCTTCCTGACTGACATGTCTACTCCTAGCTAATCTTCTGTAAGGGAATGTCCAGTTTCTTACAGATGGTCACTAGGTCTCCACTCCACACACCCCTCATTCACACGAATATGATTTATTTGTTTGTTTTTTTTTGATGCCTAATATCTGATCCTGTTAACACTGGCTGGTGTGCTTTTTCCATGTGCGCTTTGGTGCTTCTTAGCTGCATGATCACTTGTTTATCTTCCAGACTTTAAGACTCCAGATGCTATATCTTTGGATAGCTGGCACCATCAGCTCTTTTCACCACATTTGCTTACATACCTTTTTTGTCTTCAGCGATCTGGAAGGCCAGTTTAATAGGACAAAGTGCTCTTGCACTGAGGGAGTACTTGAGTGTGGCAGTTATGTGCTTATGTTAATTTTATGATTGAAATGTAGGGGTGGAGTCTAGCCTGCTAATCTGGAGACAGCCATTGAATAGCCAATGAGGCCTCTACATGGGCATGACTTTTTTCCTGAGACTTCTGGGAAATCTCATGATTTTATTCCCCAGTTTGGGGGAGTTAGTTTCAGAGACGATGAATCATGGACAAGACAAGATGGCAGCATCTGAGAAGCTGGAGAGTCGACAGAGAGACCACATGGTTTTGCCTTGAAGGAGCCAGACCTCTGAAGCTGGGATGGCCACATGGAGACCTCTGCTAGCGATGAGTTGCTTCTGCCACCACAGGATGCTGTTGATGAACCCTGAGCCCTGGAAGCGAGGAGCCACGTGGAGAACCCTGTAAGCGCCAGAATTCTGTACCCCTGACCTGTGACTTCATGAGTTGGAAGGAGACTTTATAGACTGATTTCAGGCATATGGGTTAATATAGGACTTGTGACTTTGAACTGGACTGGGCTGGGATGTTTTCTCAATGTGCTGTTCCCTTTGTGTATAAACCTTTTCCTCATATCTATATGCATGTTTATGAAATTGTTCCTCTAGCCTACCCGGATTAACACATTGAGTAGAAGCCCATTTTCCATCTGCTACCTTACTACTTAACATACAAATATATACACATATATCTATTTCCCCATCATCATATATAAATATGTTTAAATAAGTACATGTCTGTATTTGGACCTCCATAAATGACCTTTACCTCCTAGTTCTTTACTCTTTTTGTTTTTACTTTCCTCTTGTCCAATCATCGTGCTTATTCTTCATATGAGGATCAGTAATTCCTCTTAGTTACATTGCCCTTGATCAAATCCTACCAGGCCTCCTACACCCTCCAATGATTTTGGGTCACTTGCTGTGTCCTTGTCCCTAGAGGTTTTTTTTTTATTATTAAATCATTTTTAACATCCACTTCCTTTCCCCTGCCTCTCCCTCTCCCATGACCCACAGGTCCCATTGTTTTCTCCTCCAGCTTGATTATCCTGATAGACCTGCAGAGATAATAACGTGCACAAGCAACAAGCCAGAGAAAAACTGGCTTATATCACAAGTCAAGTGGTTTAACTTCTTCATCCACTCATGGGAGAAAGACGGGGCTGCCTGCTTCTATGAAGATGTACCATTTGGACAGTGTTATTTAGGATTACAATGAGTTGGAACAGACGATGACAGTGGGTTGGCTTGGTGATTGTTATCAGAATCAAAGTTTCCCAATTATCTTTCTAGTACTTGGGAGTTCTTAAGTGTTTTAACTCCTGTCACTTTTGGAAGGGACTCTGCATTAGGAACTGCACTCAATTAGGTTAGTGGTGTGGTTAAAAGGTGCTTGCTTTACATGGAACCTCCAACTTAGGTTGATGTTGCATTTGAAAGTTCAGTAGAGTGCATAATGCTCAAATTGAGGAAAAGGTTTCCAGCGCCTGGAAGAATAGAGGAAGTGAATCAATTTGTAATTCTATGAAAGCAATGAAGAATATGTAATAGTACTGTGTTTTCTCTAACAATAGGAGCATTACTGGAACATTGGATTTTGTGTTATGAACTATAAAGAGCATATTATTACTACAACAGGTTTACCCAAAGATGCCTATTTTTGGTAATCTCAATCATCTGTCATGTGAGAACAGAAAGTTCAACTTTAAGCCTTCTCTATTCTCCCAATCTAAAACCATGGCTTCTTCTATTTGTCCATTCATCTTAGACAAAGAGAAAAGCAATAATCGTAAATTGGTATTTTCTACAACTTCAGTCAATAATAAAAGCAGAAACATGGGAAATAGCACCTGGGGGATATATTGGTGTCAGAATAATTGTCCAAGAATTCTATTTAAGTAGCAAACTAGTTATCGTCAACCACCAACGAAATCACTCATTTATTCTGAGCCTGGATAAGACTCATGGTTAACATAGCACTAAAAACAAACAGCAAATCATTGGTTTTATTTCAAGAGATGGGGTTTATTTATTATTTTTGTCATAAGCTTTGCTTATCATCTATACTGTGGCACATGGATAGTGTTAGATAAATGCTTGCTGAGTGGATGGTTGCATGTTACAGATTTATCAAAAACATTGTGCTTATGTAAATGGGCGCCCATTTTCCCTATGGCATCAAATAAAAGTGTTTTTATCATCAAGTTCTTTGATATCGGACTTTCCCTACTACAGATGGTAAGGATCACCCACAGAAACTTATGTGAAGATCTTATTTAGAGATCTGCTTATGCAAATGAAATCTACTCATATTATGAATATATACACAAGCATAACTACAACCAGAGGGTAGTGGAATGAAAAAACTGGTTAAGCTTTGCCTCTCCTCCCTCCACAAGACCATGAGTGTCAGTATCCTCAGTTATATTGTATTTTATATAGATATTTAAATAGAATTCTTGGACAATTATTCTAACACCAATATGATCTCTGGATATTGATATGACTATCATATCTTATCAATTATTAATATTGTATATTAAGATTATATTCTATATAGCATAATTAATATCATCCATAACTTTGAACCTTCTATATTCTAAATGCACATTTAAAATTCATTATGCCATAAGCCAATACATTTCACTCAATCAAGTTTTATGGATTTACTTATATCTTACAAAGAAAGTTAGAGATTTTATTTAGGTTTTCGTTTTGCTAATGGTCTTTGATGATGATGTCAAAACCTTGTGTTTCATTTCCCCTCTCTTCTGAATTGGAATTACTTGTACTAGAATATGCGACAGTTTTTTTTTTTTTAACGCATCACTCTCCTGGTGGGAATAGGAAGCCCAGCCTTGCTCCTGAAGAGGTACTGCTGGATTTGAACTGCCAACCCTGTGGGCTGCAGTCCCACACACAACCACTGTGCCACCGGGGCTCAGGTAGTATTTTTTTTTTAATTTGAAAACTGTAGGGCTATCTACAACATTTTGTGAAGTGAAATACAAAACATACTCTGGAGTAGAATTGCTCCAGAAAAAGACCCATTCTTGAATATCCCGGATCTGCTACCTTCTAAATACAAAAGACCCAATCTGATGTGGATCTTTGCAAACAGTGTTCACATAGGAAACTCCAGTTACCCAGTGGGGGAGCAACTAATTGGCCAGGCAGTCTTGGAATGAATTTAGTTACTAGTTGGCAGGTGGGGTACATTGCAAAATACCACATCCAAGCTGCAATGTAATTTGTTTTTAATTACCGTGTTTGCTTGGGAAAGGCAGTGAAGTCTACTCATTGCTCATATTCGTATGCTAATTGACTGTTTGGAGATTTACAAACTGGGTTTTACACAGTGTCCTCTTCCATCGCCTGTGGTGATCTGAATAGCATGTTATTTATTTCATTCCTCTAAAACTTTATGCTTTAATATCTTTGATACAAATAAAAAAGTATTACTTATTAAATCTCACAACTTCAACTAGTAAAGACTTTAAGAATGTATTAGCTTTAAAAGGAGTCTTTTACTTTGCCATTTTTTGGCTTAGAAAATGGTATATTTTCCTGGGAATTGTTTATAGGTGTCAGCAAGCAAATCCTGATTTATGTACACATTCACAGGGTCTAGGGAGGTGGGAGAGGGGCACGAGGTGGTGAGAAGAGAGCAGCCAGGCTACAAGTAAAGCCAAGAAAATGGTGAGCCAGGTGCTTGCCCAGCAGGAAGCATGCCCAGCAGAGCTTGGAAGCCCTAAGTGGGTCAGATGGGGTTCAGAGGAGCACAGGTGCTAGGCAAATTCCCTTCTGTAATCTGGGAGCCATCATGGATCAAGCTGGCATACATGAGTCTAGGCCTAAAGATGACCTACAAGAATTATGAGGAGGTAGTCAGAACTGGGTCAGCCAGTGGACGCACTGAAGAAGGTACGTTTGTGAGAAGCAATGTCTATATAGAGGGAAGGAAGGTCGTGTGAAATTTTGCTAGCCAGATGTTACTCCTTCCAAATGTTGAACTTGGGAGCAGAGATTGTGTTGCTTATAATTGTATCTCCAGGGCTCAAGGTTGTAGTCTGGAGATAAGAGACTGGTGACATAGTGTGAATGCTTGTTGTTTTCTTATTTATAGAAAATTTCCAATGTAGATTGTTTATATATACATATACATATGTGTGTGTGTGTGTGTGTGTGTGTGTCAGTCCGGGTAGACTAGAGGAACGAATTCAATAGACAAGCATATAGATATAAGGAATGGGTTTATATTCAAGAGGAAGAGGACATTGAGAAAGCATCCCAGCCCAGCCCAGCTCAAAGTCACAAGTCCAGTATTAACCCATATGCCTGAAATCAGTCAATAAAGTCTCCTTCTGACTCACGAAGTCACAGGTCAGTGGGTACAGAGTCCTGGCACTGACAGGGGTCTCCCCATAGCGCTTCGCTTCCAGGGCTCAGGGTGCATAAACAGCATCCCATGGTGGCAGAAGCAACTCATCGCTGGCAGAAGCCTCCATGTGGCTGCCCCAGCCTCAGAGGTCCGACTCCGTCAGGGCAAAGCCGTGTAGTCTCTACACTGGCTACTCCAGCCTCCCAGACGCTGCTATTCTGTGTTGCCTATGGTTAATCATCTCTGAAACTAACTCCCAACAACTGGGGAAGATAGCTTCTCATCTTCATGAGGGAAGTATCGTGAGATTTCCCAGGAGTCTCAGGTGGTAGCCATGCCAACATAGAGGCCTCATCAGCTACTCAATGGCTATCTCCAGACTAGGTCAGACTCCACCCCTACATTTCAATCATAAAATTAACATAAGCACATGACTGCCACAGTGTGTTTATTTGACATTGAAATTATATCCATATATATGATTATATTCATATATCATTTCCATGTTAAATATATAATCTCTCTACACTTCCTGCCATGAGTGTCCTGGTTACATACCAGTTTCAAATGGGCTGCAAACTACCAGGTCATCTGTTTAAACTTACCAGCTGCTCTTCTGGCTGATGAAAAACAAGATTTTCTACTCCTGGGAAAGAATTCTAGTCTTCACTGGGTTAGCCAGTAAAACAAATCTACGGACACTCATATATATATCTATATATCTATATATATACTGAGAAAAAGGTTTATATCACTGTCTAGCAAGAAAACATTCCAGCCAGTCCAGATCAAGTCCATAAGTCTGATCTTAGTCCATAAATTGCTCTTCAGACTCATACAGCACATGCAATGATGCCAAACACAGGGAGATCACAGGCCAGTGAGTGCAAAGTCTTATGGATCTAATGGCCGTGGAAGCATCTCAGCATTGCCGTGAGTCTGTCTCCACATGGCTTCCCAAGCTCTCTGAGTGTGACTCTTTAACAGGAAGGTGAGGGGTGCCTTGCAGGTCTCAGTAAGTCTCCCTGTGGCTTCTCAACAAGAAGACCAAAGCAGAGAGAGAGAGAGAGAGAGAGAGAGAGAGAGAGAGAGAGAGAGAGAGAGAGAGAGAGAAATACCCAAATCTTATGAGAAGGCCATTTCCATCATCAGGAGGCATTGGCAGGCTCTGACCTGATGGGCAGGCTAGATTCTACCTCTGCACTCCTAATACCCTCAAGTCGACACAAGATTATGTAACTATCCCAGGAACTACAGGGGCATATTTTACCCTAAAGGATTGCTGTGAGTCAGAATTGGCAATGGAGGGATTATGCCTTGATATACTTTCTATATTGGACCCTGGTGGCATATTGGGTTACTTGTTAGAATGCTAACTGCAAGATCAGCAGTTCAAGTCCACAAGCCACCCTGAAGTTTAAAGATGAGAGTGTTTATTTCCATAAAGATTTTCACTTTGGAAATTCAAAGGAGGCAGTTCTACTCTGTCCTTTAGGGTCACTCACTGTGAGTCAGAATTTACTTGATGGCAGTGGATTTTTGACTTCCTGGGAGTGATAGGGGGCTGAAAAAGTTATTGTGCTCTTCATCAAAGTATACTGGAAATATAATGTAATTTAGGAGTAAGTTGTTGGAAATGCAAAATGCAGCTAAAGTTCATTTGAAGCTTAATCAAAATTTAAATTTAATCTTAAACAAAAATTTTTAAGCTGGATTATATGAAGAAGAATGTAGCATGAAGATTGGAGGCAGGCTTATTAGCATTGTGTCATATACAGGTGACACAACGTTGGCTGCTAAATGTGAGGAGGATTTGAAACATTTCTATAAAGGTCAAAGATTGACGCCTTCAGGAGGGAGTATAACTCAATGTAAAGAAAGCCAAAATTCTCCAACTTGACCATGGGACATATCATGATAAATGGAGAAACTATTAAAATTGTCAAAGATTTTGTCTTGCTTAGCTCCATGATCAATGCTCATGGAAGAAGAAGTCAAGAGTTCAAAGTATGCATTGCATTGAGTAAATCTACTGAGTAGGACCTCTTTAAAGTGTTGAAAATCAAGGATGTAACTTTGAGGGCTAAAGAACACCTGATCCAAGCCAGGGTATTTACAATAACCATTTATGTGTGTGTGTGCATATATATATATGATACATATATATTGAATAAAGACTGACAAAGAATCAATGCATTTGAATTATGGAACTGGAAAAAAATATGGATAATGCACAGACTGCCAGATTTGTCCTAGAAGAAGCACAGCCAGTATACACTTTGGAGACAAAGCTGGTTAGATTTCCTCTCACTTACTTTGGAAATGTTGGCAGGGAGACAAGGCCATGGAGCAAAGTCACCAAGCTCGGTAAAGTAGAAGGACAATGAAAAAGAGGAAGGTCCACATCAAGATGGATTGACACAGTGACTGCAATAACGGGCTCAAAGCTAATAATAATTGTGAGGGAGAGCAGCATCTGGCAGTATTCCAGTGTGTTGTACACAGACAGGGTCACTCTGAGTCTGAACCAATTAGATGGCCCTTTATAACAACAAACTGAATCACCTGGGATGTTCTGACTTGGGAAGTTAGTAAGCAAAGTCTTTAAGATGCGTATCCAGTTATAAGGCATTGCCTACTTCGATTTCTTTTTTAGAGGGAGGCTATTTCAGGGGTGCAGTGATAAGCCCTGGAGAAACATAGGCATAGATGATTGCTTTCGGTAATTATTGCAAAACTTGTTGTTTAGCCACATAATTTGGAGCATATGACGTGCTCGATTTTCACTGAATTTTGAAGGTGTTTGGGAAGCTGCAAAACCCAATGCTTTCTCCTGTCTCATGCTCGCGGAATAAATTTCAGAGTTCCTCAGATTAACTTGGCATGTGTCTTTGGCTGACACAGTGATAGGCCATCCTTCATCCTTGTTTACAGCAACAGGGAAAGCGTGGTGGGCAGTGGGCAAGAGCTTGGCTGCTCACTAAGAGAGCCGACCTGGCAGCCACTCACAGGAAGAAATAAGTGGCAATGTGCTTCCCTCCATCCGTGCAGCCTGGAGAACCCTCTGGGATGTTCTCTTCTGCACTAAGGGATTGAGATGAGTCCACACCGACTCAGTGACATGAAGCAGAGCCCACACGGGAATGGGTGCTTCCGGACTGGTGGGCTGTATTTTTTAAAGCAGGTGTGCCCATGCAGTCCTTAATAGTTCTTCACATCTAACTGGTGACTAATGAATTTAATCTACTACATGTTGAATAGAAGGACGACTGTTCTCCCTACCACGCTTTCACTTCAGACTTTACAGATAGACACTATATGAACTTAACGCAAGGAGCTTTGAACCCATTTATGTGTGACTTCAATATCAACTCATATTGACCTCACACTCTAAACAGTTCTGTTTTGAACTTTTTAGTAGGTGATGGTGGATTGTGATCTCTGATCATGGTGTCAGTCTTCAACTTTTTCAACACCAGTAAAAGTCATTGTTAAATTGGGGCATGCAACATACAGTGTTTTTTTTTTCAACATACAGTATTTTAATAATACTAGAGATCCATAAGTCTGATCTAGGATAAAAATACTTCAGGCAATAAATAGTTCCTACAACCACATATTCAATAATACATATCTGTTGAAAATTTTGCTGCCACAAACAGAGTTAAACCATGGCTTCTTGAAGTGAAGCTTGTCTCTTCCTTGATGGGGTGTGGGTACTGGGGTAGGCGAGAATGTTCCATAGGATGAAGGACAGGAAGTCAGACTTCCTTGAGTTCATATTACAGTGTCACCACCTGCTATTGTTGGAAAGTGACTCAAGTTATCGCCTCTGTAAAATGGAATTTCTAATGTTATTTAATTCATAGGGATGTTGTGAGAATCTCATGCGTTAATATAATTTGCAGTTAGACAAGTATCAGACACACAGCAAGCACTGTACAAGTGTTTCAGCAATATAACTCTGATGGTAGTAATTATTATTAATTGTGATTTATATTTGAGCAACAATAATTAAGTAGAGAAAGTGGAACTAAAAACTCACCGAAAGACTGTCAAAGGGTGAAAAAAAAAGCATTCGTTAGAAAATCTGATCAAAAAGTTCTTCACCTAAACATTTAATAGAGCTTCTCGCTCCCTGTGCCCAAGTGTTTCATAACATGATAGACATACTCCACACAATTTTCTGAATATAGTGATGCAGTCATAGACCACACTAGGAAAAATTACTCACATGAAAATTGATTTATTCCCCATGCATTTTAAAAATGTGAGGACAATAATTAGATTGTTCTTTCAGGACAACTGTAATTATGGAACAATATTGACAGAAAATTCAAGACTTGTGTAATTCACACATTTGGTAATAACCAAGCATACTGTAATCTACTGACAGTCATAAAGCAAATTTATTCCCCTAAAACAAGAAAACAAATCTGACACATGAAAAGTATGCATGGAGAAGCCTCAAAGGTAAAACAAAATTTAGATAACCAGATGATCAAAGTTAATAATCCAAGAATATTTATGACTAATCTAGCCATTATCAGAAGATATTAACCAAATCCCACTGTAACATCATAATGAAAATACTCACCTATATAATTTCTTGCTGGGTATTACCTTATTGTTTGAAATCACATTTAGTCTTTCCACAATAGGAGGCTGGTATGCAATTGTGAATGCTTGAATCACACTGGTTTATTCTTAATTTCATCTGAGAAAACCATTTTATAAGCTAATATCCTGATTTTAAGCAGAAAAGGGATAGAAGACACAATAAAGTGCCCACCGGGGGTTTCAGCATCTCATTTGGGGTGTCATATTGGACATTAAAATGCAATGTAATAAAAAAGATGTGTAGAAAAGATGAAATGATTGTATCCTGCTGAATAACTTAAAAGGGGGAAAAAAAGGCTGCTTCAGCTTAGAGTGCTACTTTTTATTTATAGCTTCAACAGATAGCTTGGCTTCAATCACAGAACCTCTGGTTAGTTTGCAAGAGATGGTTTTATAAGCCTCTTGGGTGAAGGAAAATCATCCACTCTGATTGGTCCACCAAGAGGAGACTAGCTGGAGGAAACAAAGGAGGACAGATGAAGACTAGTCAGCAATGTGAAAGGTGGAACAGACGTTTCCCAGGAGAAATGTGTGTGTGTGAGTGGAAGATCAGTTTCAAAAACTAGGAACTTGGAGGACAAAGGAAGGGCAAGATAATAAGCTGAGCCTACGGCAGGAAATAGAAAAGGAGGAGATGGCTACGCTGTGAATAAACAGCTGTTTTAAAGGGGAGAGAAAAATCCAACTGAATTCGAATTGCATGCGCAGGCACACATGGAGCTTTATTTTTATTCTCCCTTAAATCAACTGTTTGCTCACTCTGTAGTAGAGTCTCCTCCCTTCTCCTTTCTCTACTAAGCCTCAGCTTATAATATATATATATACACACACATATATATGCATACATATATCCTTCAAGATGTTCATAGACAATGATATTTTTTTCAGCGACTTTTTGAAAGCTCTTTGCCTAATATAAGGGTGCCATCATGTCTGCTAGGCTCTGTTGAGAGTTTCTGGGTATCTTTGGGAGGCGTCCAGGGACTTGACTTCTGAGCAAGGTGGGAATCCATCAGAGTGGAAGCCTACAGATGCTATTTTACTGGAACAGGTCCTCTCTGGCTGCAGTGATGAGGATTGGGAAGAGGCAGGAAAATCAGTGAGAAGGCTGCTAAAACCATCAAAGTGAGAGGTCATGATGAGAAGTGATCAACCTCTAGATGGAGAGAGCCAAAGAGCCGCCAAGATTTGATCTTCGGATTCCATTTAAGCCTCATCTAAAAGACAGGATGGGTATTTGTGACACCTGTGTCTCTATTTTCACAGACGTCCTTTAAGTCTTAAAAGAAAATGGCAGGTGGAAATTTGCCATCTTTTCTCCCTTTCTACCCCACCTTCCTATTATTGCCCCTCTCACCACTGGTCCTGAGGGGTTCTTCTGGTCTACATTCCCTGTGTTTCTGGTTCCTACCTGTGCCAGTGTACATCCTGCGATCCAGCAGGATTTGTAAGGCAGAAGTGGGATCATGATAGTGGGGGAGGGGGGCGGTGGGGGAGGAATTATTCAAGAGCTAGAGGAACATTGTCTGCTACATCATTGCTACGCTGCACCCTGACTGCCTCATCCCCTCCCCGGGACTTCTGTGAGGAATATCCAGTTGTCCATGGATGGGTTTTGGGTCCCCATTCTGCTCTCCTCCTCATTCACAATGATATGATCTTTTGTTCTTTGATGTCTGATAGCTGACAGCAGAGAAGTGGGTGAGGGGAGACATCGGATGGTGTAAGATATGACAAAATAATAACAGTTTATAAATTATCAGCAGTTTATGCGGGTGAGGGGAGCTGGAAGGGAAAGGAAAAATGAGAAGCAGATACCAGGGGCTCAAGTGGAAAGCAAGTGTTATGAGAACATTGAGGGAAACAAATGTACAAAAACGCTTGACACAATGCATGAATGGGTGGACTACGATGAGTTATATGAGCCACCAAAATAATGATAAAAAAGTGTTTATCCAGAAAAGAATGATGGCAACATATGTACAACTATAATTGATGTTTGAATTGTAATAAGAATTGTAAGAACTCCCAATAAAATGATAAAATAATAATAAAAAATAACAACGGCAGACGAAAGAAACTAAAGGCATTGGTGGTGTTCCTGGCTTGCAGAAATGAAAAGTTAAGTGTTTTCTGAAAGGACGCTGACAAACAGGGTAGAGTTCCCTGTCTACAATGATCAGTGTTCAGGAAACTGGGAACACTTGCCTGAGTGAGGCAGAGACCCAGGAGACAGTGCCTGAGAGACTAAGGACAGAGAGAAACGTGGCTCAGGGATGGAGGAGAAGAGGCACTACAGACTGTGATCTACGTCCTTGATGTTTCTCCTTGGAATATGTAACATGTTACCTTCCCTACTAACTCCCTGAACATCAGGAGCATGGCCTGTGAGTTCTGTAGGTCCATGACAACTGAGGATGAATTGATGTCAGAATGGGCTGATGCAGGAAGGAGGTTTTAGGTCTATCTGACCTCAGGTTACTTTAGAGCTGACTGTCCTCTTTCTTTGTGTATGTGGAGAATGTCAGACATGGCAACCACACCAATTCTTCATCCTTTGTATATGCCATTAAAGCCCATTAATTTCTACTATCTCCTGCAGCCGGCAACGTTTACCTTTGTGCAGGGATCTTGGACATGCCTCCTTCTCTTGGCTTCATCCTTGATGTTTATGAAACTCTCTTTTCCTTCTTCTTAGATGGCTCCTTTCCTATCCTGTGGAATGGCAAAATGACCAATTCCCGAGATAAAAGTCCTCTGAGCCTGCTTTGAACACACTCACCCACTCAGCTCTCTCAAGCACTTTCACTTGACTGCAAAGGGATTTCTAAATGCTCATGAAAAAATTTGCCAGGAAATTTTTATTTTCCCAGGAATTTAAGACATTCCTCTGTATGAGTCAAAGCACTTTTCTCCCCAATGGACAGTTCACTTCAACAAGGGCATGGGAGTCAACCATTTTGCTTTCAAAGTTCCACAAACCTGGACCTCATTTCTGGCACTATGATCATCTTAACCCAATTCTATCAACATATCGCTATTGGGCAGTGTCACAGAGCTTGTCATAATTGGATTCTGTCTGCTGTAATTATGAGTTTGTGCCACAGTTTAATAATGTTTTTAAATCTGGGCTTGCCGCTGTCCAGAAATGAAGAATTCCAAAGTGACTTTTAATAATGATTAGGTAAATATTAAGGTTACAATGTTAGAGACGAGTTTGAGATGAAGGTATTTGACTATAGGGACTTCATCATTGTCTTTCAATTGTGAGGACACATACTTTAAACTTAAAGTGACCCACATAGCTTAAAATGGAAAAGTAATTCTCTGTTCAATTGATCATTTTAAGAAGTTCTTAAGTAAAGGAGTGTAATAACATCTATAATTGATGTGAATGTAGTATTGTGTAAGTATTAAAGACAAACAACCTTAGGACCAGATAGAATAGATCTAAAACTGTTAAAATAAAGACTTACTATATATTCTGATTCATATTGCTGTGGGATTCAAAATGTGTATTATCCCTGGGAGAAAATATGGTAGAAGCTAGAATATAAGAAAATAAGTGGGGCTGAGCCCCGGTGGCGTAGTGGTTGTGTGCAGGACTGCAGCCCACTAGGACGGAGGTTCAATTCCAGCAGTGGAGCTGGGCCTCCTACTCCCACCACCGGAGAGCAGTGATGCCCCCCCTCCCCCAAAAAAGAAAACAAGTGCTAATTATGACAAGACTTAGACACTTGCATGACTATGGACAGTTATGTTCTATTTCTTTTAGTTTTTCTTATCTATGCTTACAATTCATATATTTCTATAAATTTACAGACTATAAATATATTTTCCATTCCTTGTCTTATTTAACCTTCCTGACATTTTGAAAGATACAGGTAAGAGTGTGTTGAAGTGAATTTTCTTACGATGGTGTTTTTTTTTCCCCTGTGTCTGTAGCTCCTATCGAATGATTTTGTGGGACTAGGCCAACAGGGCATTTGTAACACTATTAAAGGGAAGTGGTCAATTTTAGTTGTGACTCCTCGGGCTGTAAGATGAGGCTTCTCAGCAAGAGAGTAAAGTCTCAGATCATCATCAGAAGAGTTTTCAGGAGCACATGCTGAGACCAGAGCTGGAGACCCTGGGACAGAGACCATTAGCTGTCTGAGAACAGTGTTTGGGGAAAAGAGACCATGAAACATAATAGAGGTGCAATGCTAAAGCAATGGGTCTAGGAGGCACAGTGACAGGTGGGCTACCTGGGCCACAGAAGCACAAACCAAGGGAACACATGGATGAGCACTTGCAAGCATGAAGAGACACAGAGAGGGAGCTATCCCCTAGAGCTGGCCTCTTGAATTCAGAATTCTAACCTCCTCCACTGCAAGAGAAGAAACTTCTTATTCAAGCCACCCCTTTGAGGGATTCCTTGGACAGCAATACTAGCTTACCAAGACAATGACTTTGAGGAGAAAAGGAAAGAGCCAACAGCAATTATCGTTCACAATAAGCTAGAGTTGAAAAAGTTGTGATCAATTTTCTAAGGGTTCAAGGGGAAGGGGGTGGGGAGGAAGGGTAATATAGGGAGCAGATACTGGGGCCCTGGAGGGAGGAAGGATGTTTTGAGAGTGAATGTGGCCTGCATATAATTAATGCATATAATTAATGTTTATATGGATTGTGATGGGAGTTGTATGAGCCCCAATAAAAGGATTCATTTAAAAAAAGCTATGAGAGTCCCCAATAAAATTATCTTTTAAGAAAAAAAATGAATCAATCTTGTGATTATGGAGGAGCATCAGTAATTTCCTCAATCCATCTCCATACTTCCCAGAATGTGAAAGAGAAAGAGTAGGAAATAAGAGAGGCCAAATGACCCTCATTGCTTATTATACAACTAAATACAGGTATGGTGGCTTTTGTCTAATCCCAAGTAGGTTTCTTAATATTAAACCACAGAGTCCTTTCATCAGAAGCCAATGCTCTTCCCTCACAGGAGGTTGCTCCCGAGGGGATCACAGATGGAGACACAGAGCCATGCACACTCCGTTTAGTACTCAAATTCATTAAGCAGGTAATTTGCTTGCTGTCATGAAGGAGTCTGTATGGAACAGCCACTGCTGTACCACACTCATCTGCTGCCTGAAAGGTCAGTGATTCTAGCCCGCAAGCTGTACTATGGGGAGCAAACATATGACAAGCTCCTCTTTTAAAAAAAATCATTTTATTGGGAGTTCATACATCTCTTATCTCAATCCATAGATCCCTCCACTGTGTCAAGCACATTCATACATTCATTGTCATCATCATTCTCATACCAGTTTCTTTCACCTTGAGCTCTTGGTATCAGTTCCTCATTTTTCTCCTCCCTCCCTCATGACCCTTGATAATTTATAATTTAGTATTTTTTTCAAGTTTCACACCGACCGATGTCTCCCTTCATCCACTTTTCTTTTGTTCATAAACCTGGGAAGAGGTTATATGTAGATCATTGTGATCCCCCTTCCCCACCCTTCCCCTTCCCCTTCTCCTCCTGGTATGGCTACTATTGATATCGGTCCTAAGGAATAATCTGTCCTGGATTCCCTGTGTTTCCAGCTCCTGTCTGTACATGCTCCCACGTACATGCTCTGGTCTAGCCAGATTTATAAAGTAGAATTGAGGTCAGGATAGTAGGGTAGAGGAAGCATTAAAGAAACAAAGAAAAGTTGCTTGTTTCATCTTTGCTACACTGCACCCTGACTGATTCTTCTCTTCCCTGTGACCCTTCTGTAAGGAGATGTCAAATTATCTACAATCTCCTCTTCGAAAGACTATAACCTAGGAAACTCTTTGGGAAAACTTGTATTCTGGCATGTCGGACTAATGTGAGTCTGCGATCAACTTGATGGCACCTAGCATTAACGTTGGAGATAAGTAAATTGAGGCCAAGAAGATACAAAAATGATCTCTCTTCATACAAAATGGAGGAGTGGCTGCTACTATTCACTGTTGTGTTAGTCTGGGTAGACTTGAGAAACAAATTCATAAATACACATATGAATATAAGGGAAAGGTTTATATACACTATGAATGGAACATTGAGAAAGCACCTATCCCAGTCCAGTCTTTATGTCATAAGTATGATATTAGGCCATATGTTCTATATCAGTCTATAAAGTATTCTTCTGACTAACAAAGCATGTGCAATGACACCAGGACAATCACAAACCAGTGAATACAGAGTCTTCTGTATCCAGCGGCAGTTGAAGTATCCCCGTGTTGGCAGACTTGGCTCCTTGTTTCCAAAGATCAGTTTCCATCAGCAGTATCTATTGGTGGTAGAAGCACCTCAGTGCTGGCAGGGTTCTCTCTGTGGCTTCCCAAGCATCTTAGAACTGGCAAAAGTCTCCATGTGGCTTCTCTGGCCCCAGAGGTCTGGTTCCAGTAGGGTAAGCCCATGGGGCTGCTCTGACTCCTCCAGTCTTCAGGACTCAGGTTTTACAGCATGCTGCCATGTTGTCTTGTCAGCAGACCATCTCCAAGAGACTGAGTCAAGTCTCTCTCCTTCAATTGGGAAATACTGTGAGACTTCTCAGAATTCTCAGGAGAAATCCATGCCCACACAGAGATCTCACTGACTATCTCCCGTTTGACAGGCTAGACTCCACCCCTACACTCCCAGTGCTGAAATTGACACAGATCAGTGACTGCCACAGCTGTCTTTGAGTGGAACCTTGATTCCTAGCAAACCTATCTTTCCCAGTCCTGATTGGTTGGGGGTCAGTTTGTTGTGAGCCTCAAGGTTTCAGTTGGATGATTGTTGAAGTACATAACCAGGCCTATCTTTCTAGTCCAAAGGATCTGCCGAAGCTGATTGAGTATCATAGCAACATGCAAGCCTCTCACTACAGGTGAGTACATAGTGTTAACTGTCGAGAATAAAACCTGGATCTTCTGAATGTCGAAATCTCTATGACTGAACATCTTCCTCTTCTAATGGATCCATTTTATCGGAAGGCTTTATAATGAAAATAAAATCGTCTATAAATATTAGAGTAAGTGAGTGTGTGTGTGAGTGTGTATAAGGTGGGTGGTGGGTGGTTCTGTGTGTTCAATATTGTTCTAATACACACATTTAAGTGCCTGCTTTCTTTTACCTCATCTGAAATAAAATGTTCTGTTTTCTTCACATACTATATTTCTCCCTCTTGAGAGGCTCCCTTGAGGGAAACTGCCTCCACTGTAGCTTGAGTTCCCAGCCCATTATTCCTGACATATCCCCACCCCCTTGCATGCACTGTTTCCTTTACGAAAAATCTTCATCCTCAGCAGACAGAAATAGAAGTTGATGGGTTGTTTAGTAGCACTAGTGATATTTTATTTTCTGGAAGCTTTTCTCTTTATAACCCATACAGACAATAAAGGAATCATAATTTCCCTTAATGCAGGGACCTTCACTAATCAAGCTGAAGCCATCACCTCGTGCCCAAATAAAGGGTTACTTCCTCCATGGGTCAAAGTGACATTTATAATGAGTTGCTTATGTTGGGAAAGACAGAAGAGAGAGGACGTTGTTAACTATGGCGAATACAAACTCTATGCTCAATGTAACAAGGCTGGAATTAACTGAACTGTTAACAGAGTCCATGAACATAGGTCCGTTGCTCTTTATAAATGGCTAGTCTTTCATAAATGGCTTTCTATCTTCTCTTTCTCGTCTGCCTAGTTTATATCTTATCAACTTTTCAAAAATATCAAGTCATATGGAGCATGCATCCCTGTCCTCCAATAGATTCTGACTTATAATGACCCTATTGGACACTTTGCAATCGCTTGTTGGGGTTTCTGAGCTTGTGAATGTTTGTAGGACCAGGATGCCTCAGTTTTTCTCTTGCACTTTAGCTGGCATTCTGAAACTGCTGACCTCGGGCTTAGCAGTCCAATTTGTGTCCCACTACACCACCCGGGCTGTTATGATTCTTGTGTGGAACATAATGAATTTAAAATAAAGTAGTGTGAAATAAGAATTCCATTTTATTGTACTCATGAGAAATACATTTGTAGACCAAGAGACAATCACATTAGCAGAAACAGGGGATACTGGATAGTTTAACATTAACATAGGTGTGTATCAGGATTAGATCTTGTAATTATATGTTTTAATCTGTATGCTGGTAAAATAAACCAAGAAGTTGGACTGTATGAAGTACAGTTCAATGTCAGGAATGGAGGAATGCCCATGAATACTCCTTCCATGGGGATTAAACCTCTGTTGAGAAAACAAAATCTGGATTGACAAATAGGTTCCAGAATTCTATCTGACCTCCTCTACATAGAAAGAGAATCCAATTTCTAACAAACCCAAAGTCAATTGGACAAAGGTCAAGGTCAGAAACACCTCCACCCTCCAACCTCCATTTACCTGATTCTGACACCAACCATTCCTTTTATTCTCTACTTTTCTGCCACATTAAAACATTCATTGCAATGGCCACATGGCACTAACTGAAAACATACGTATGGAGTTTTTTTCAGGAAAGTTAACAGGCTTCTCTCTTGGTACGTAGGTCAGAAAGCCCTATTGCTCTGCCTTATGGTCTCAGTTTTACTGCTCTGTCCTATCCCATGGCTCCTTGCCTAGGACTCTGGTCTCAATGTACCATGACTTCTACTTCCTCTGTCCTTCCAGGTCAGGGCTTCATGTGGTTCTATTAATGGTTTTTCTTCCTCTATGGTACTGGAATTTATCCCTTCACTTGAAGTTGATACTTTGAAACATAAAGGAATGATATTCGAGGAGCTATGGTTTCTGTCTGTCAGCAGACTCTAATCTGAAAGAAGGAAAGATTGATTGACTACATCTAGTCTACCCCACCTTTAGCCCGTCTATTGGCATAACAGGGAACTTACTACACAATGAGATGGTAACCACAGAAATAGAGGCTAGAATTTGTAATGCATCATAAAAGATATTGTAGATATAACAGACCTTTTTAGAAATTTCACTTTACCACCTGTATTTACAAACATCATAACAATGAATGAAGAGAAAAAATGAAGGAAGTTCTCAAAGGATTTCATTTTACTTGGATCCACGTTCACAGAACTTGAGGAGTCAAATGATTGGGTGAAGTGTAGCTACAATGAAATATGCAACTTTCCTGTAGTTCTTAAATGCTTTCTCCCCCCCTCCCCCACTATCATGATCCCAATTCTACCTTACAAATCTGGCTAGACCAGAGGATGTACACTGGTACAGATAGGAACTGGAAACATGGGGAATCCAGGACAGATGATCACTTCAGGACCAGTGGTGAGAGTGGCAATACTGGGAGGTTGGAGGGAAGGTGGAATAGAAAGGGGGAACAGACTACAAAGATCAAATATAACCTTCTCCCTGGGGTACAGGCAATATAAAAGTGGGTGAAGGGAGACTTTGGACAGTGTATGATATGAAAAAATAATAACAATTTCTAAATTATCAAGGATTCATGAGGGAGGAGGAATGGGAAGGGAAGGGAAATGTGAGGAGCTAATAACAAGAGTTTAAGTAGAAAGAAATGTTTTGAAAATGATGATGGCAACAAATGTACAAATGTGCTTTGCACACAATGGATGCATGTATGGATTGTGATAAGAGCTGTGTGAGCCCCTAATAATATAATTTTAAAAAGAAGACACATGAATTCTGGACAATAAATAAATAAGAGCAGCAAAGAGGAATAAGATTTATGGCATTAGTGAAGCATATGGACTGTATCATGGACTGCCAAAAGAATGAAAAAATACCTGTGTTGGAAGATGTGTGAGTCCAGGTAAACTAGAGACACAAATTTCTAAACACACTTATGGATATAAGGGTACGGTTTATATACAAGAGGAATAGGATATTAAGAAAGCATCCCAAGCCAGTGCAGTTCAAAGTCATAAGTTTGATGTTAGCCCATACATCCAATACCATTCTATAATGTCTCCTTCTGACTCATGAAGTCACAGGCCATTGGGTGCAGAATCCTGGCACTGGCAGGGGTCTCCCCATGGCTCGCCGCTTCCAGGGCTCAGGGTCCATCAACAGCATCCAGTGGTGGTAGAGGCACCTCAGCACTGGCAGAGCTCTCTAAGTGGCTCTACCAGCTTCAAAGGTCTGGTTCCATCAAGGTAAGGCCATGTGGCTTCGCCTCCAGCTCCTTCGGCTCCTTGGATGCTGCCATCTTGTCTTGTCCATAATTCATCATCTCTGAGACTAACTCCCAACAACTGGGGAGATAGCTTCTCATCTCCATGTGGGAAATATTACGAGATTTCCCAGAAGTCTCAGGAGAAAGCCATGCCCACATGGAGGCCTCATTGGCTACTCAATGGGTATCTCCAGATTAACAGGCGAGACTCCACCTCTACATCTCAATCATGAAATTAATATAAAAACATGACAGCCACAGAAGATGTGTAAGATGGAATGTCTGCAACAGTGGGCTCAGCATAACTGATTGTGGGGATCGTGTACAACCAGAGGGCGTTCAGGTTGTACATAGACTGTCTTCGTTGGGACTAACTCAATGACACTTAGCAACTACATGACCCTATCCCAGAGAGGACTGTACCCTCCACTGGCGTCCAGGTAGGGATGAGTCATACCTCTATTTACTAAAAGGATGTGGTGCACAGGGGGGCATCACATCTTTCTTAGTGTCAACCACCAGTGTCCTGAGTGGGAGGAGATCGTTTTGAGCATTCTGAGAAAAGACTAGCCAAAAATCTGCCCCGTTTCTTTTCTGCATTTAGGTTCTGCCTCCTCCCCTCCCAGTGAACATTTGATTACCCATCTAACCTTTCCTCTGACACTCTGGACTCAAGAATTTTCATCCATATGTATTCACTCATATCTTTGTTGTAGAAGGTCTGTGTATTGCATGCTCATCTTTCCAAAAGTCCTTTCTTAATTCTTAAATACATTTTGTCACTGCTTTATAACTTGCCATTTAAAAAGATAATTAAAATAGCTTCTGATAAATAAGACATAGTCACTGCTGCCCAGAAGTTTATTGTCTGGTTGGGCTCAGAAGACAAACTCATTTAAAACAATGAGAGATAAATGAATTACCACATCCTATTATGTGATCAAATTTTCAGGATAAAAATCAATGCTTTTGGAGTTCCTGAAGGGAGAATATCTAAATTGCAACAGTCAGTGAAAGCTTCATAAAGGCTTAAACTGACCTTTAAAAGAAGCAAGTAATTTGTTTCAACCAGGGGGAAGCAGAGGCGAGACAGAGAGAAGGCGATGCTTCACTCCTCAGGGAGTTCCAGGCACAGTGAAGGTCAAAGTGTAATAAACTGACATCTGTGGAGTGCCATGATCTGCCCCCCACTGCCTTTCCAACTACATTTTGACCCTTTTTTGCCACCAACCCTTTACTCCTTTCCCTATGACTAATTTATAGCTCTGAACATGCACATATTTATATTCACTTTTCTGCTTCCTTCTCATCTGAGCCTTGCCTGAATTAAGGTATCCTGATGTGGTTTCTCTTTGGTGGTGCAGTGGTTTAACACTCTTGGGAAAGTAATATAGAAGTTTGCAGTTCAAGCCATCATGTTTCAGTGTGAGAGAAAGACATGACCATCTGCTGACATCAATTTTGGGAACACTTGAGGCAATCCTAGTCTGTCAGATCTGGCCCTGTGAGTCTTAGCTTAGCAGAAAGAATCAGGCTTGATTCTAGAATTACACCATTAGCAGATGTCACAGGATGAAGTAGAATGGTGGGAAGTTCAAGATTTACAGTCAAAATACATCCATCTTCGAATATCTTCCCTGTGTTCCTTAACTGGTCTCAATCTCAGGGGCTTTATCTCTCTCTGATATGGGGTTAGTGATACCTCATTCATAAGGCTGTGGGGATTGAATAGTGTATATGTGTATATGCTTTGAATATTATGCTGAAAAGAAACACACGAGCTATTGTTCTGAGTGGGTATGTTTATGCTTCATTTAGACTATTAACTTACAATCGAAGAAAAAAAGCCTGCACATACTTTGTATCCAAATTAGTAGTAGCCCAGTACTCAAACCATAGTACACATTGAAGAAACAGTGTCAGTGTAAAAATGGATAAATCAACACTCCATCTCTATCTGCTTTGCATTTGCCCCACCCACCCTTGTTTGTACCCATAAGCTGCATCCAAGTTACGTTAATCACAGATGAAATTACCGGTGAAAGGGCAATTTGAATTGGTAATATTCATGTTTGCCATCTCAAATGCTGGGTGCTAACAGCAGTGTAAAATTCAGGAGCTGACATAGCAGTGACACTCACTTTAGACTTTTTACACATGGCATTTGCTTATAGGCATTTTTGCAATAAAGTACGCAAATAACTGGTATGACCAGGAATGTCAGTCACAGATCAGTCAAGGGGGAAATCTTAAGAAATCCATTTCACCTGATATTGTGGAATTCCCTGATTTCTTTTTTTCTTTAAACATTTAAGTCATGTTTAGGTAATCCCAAGCAATCTTTTGGCCAAGCAAGTCAGGGTAGGACAGGGAGGGACAGACAGAAAGGGACATATTAAGGTCATGGTGGTTCTGTGATATAATGTGCAATCTAAAGAGGAAGGGCTTCAAAGTCAAGAGCAACTGATAATAAATGCTTTGTCATCTGCTAGCATCTCAACATGAGGCTTTTAAAAGGTCTCGATGCTATTCAATAAAAAATGACAATAAGACAATTGTGGTGACAATAAAAAATACATTTCAAATGAACCTATTGTAGGACCTAATGAAGAACATGGCAGGAGAATACAATGTGCAACAGATCAATAATTTTAAATAATCTTTGAAGGAAGTGTTTATGCAAGTAGATTTCATAAAGTTTGCCACATTCAGGTTCAGGATGCACACCATCCACCTCGTGACCTCAGCACTCCATACTTCATGGCGTGCCTTGCTGAGCATCATAAACAGCTGTGGGAGAGTCGATTCTCAACCATGGCAGCCCCTTGTGCATCCAGGTAGATCTAGGTTCCATGAGGTTTTCAATGATTGAGCTTGGGAAGTACATTGCCATTTCTCCCACCTTTATTTTAGCACCTGATAGCATTAACAGTTTGCATCACCCCACATCATCTTAGTAAATAAAGGTTTGACTAGCCCCCACCTACACATACCCTGTGGCTGTTTATACCTTAACCTCTCTTATTGACTACAGACTGAGAAAAATGAGCTTCATGGGAACAAACTGCCATGGGGGGGGGGTGACCTTGATAAGCTACTCTAGCCCAGAGCTTCACACATGCACCCTGGTGACTGACATGATGGGGTAGGAGTCTCCCTCATTCTTTAAGACCCTCCTGCAATCAGAAGAGTGTCTTACTCCCACCCTCGCACACCTGCAGCATGGAACCCGTGCACCTGTGGGGTTATTGAAGACATGTTGAAGGAAAGGGCAGATTGAGGGCAGACTGCAATGTGTGTGGCCTTGATGCTGTACAATAAGCTGTGAATACTCACCTGCATCCCAGGGATTGACAGAGAAAGTTGCAGTTTGTTCTGAACAGTTGCTTGCCCTAACTTTGGATCTTTGTTTATTTTATTTTATTTTTCAGTCTTGCTACATTGCACTGGAGACAACTGTTCACAGATGAACCAACCACACCACCCCATAATTCCAACAGCTACACCTTTTAAGCAAGTGTCACTCTGTCTGCCAGTATCGCCTGATCATCACAGAAGCACAAATACAAAGTTGCTACAGGATCCTAAAGATGTCAGATAATTTCAGTTCATACAAGAAAACACAATAGAATGCAAAAAATAAGTAACCTATATACACAACCAAAAAACATTTCAATGAAGACAAGATAATGGAACTATCAGATAAAGAATTCAGAGAAATGGCCCCTTGATAATATCAATAGATTGAGAAAAAACTTAAGAAAGCTATAGATGAAATCAAAGGAAAAAAAACAGGAATTTTTAAATTAAAATGAAGGAAAACACTACAAGACTAATTTGAAAAATTAAAACAAACAATAAAAAACATTCAAAAATATCAAGTAGAAATACAGAACGTTATTACTAAGAGCTTAGAACTAGATAGTACAGCAGAACCGAAAAGAAGTAGAAGTGATGTATGGAAGGCTGAAATAGTGATCTTAAAGATAAACCTGTCAATACTAATCTACCAGAGAAGCAACCTAAAACAAGAGAAACATTCACTAACAATCCTAAGTATGTGTATGAAATTTACCAGATGCTGTCATGAAGAATAACATAGTTGTGATAGGAATTCCAGAACAGGAAAAATTAAACAAATGCACAGAGAAAAAATCTTTGAAGAATTGTTGAAAGGAAGCTCCCCTAATATAAAAGATGAAAAGATATGCTCTCCTAAAGTCTAAGAAGCAGATAAACCTCCAAAAACAAATGACCACAATGTATCATAATCAAACATTAAGAAAGAATTCTGAGAGTAGCTCACGAAAAATGTAAAGATATCAACAAAAGAGAACCTGAATAAGACTAAGCTCTGATTGTTCTGCAGAAACCATGTAGGCAAAACAACAAAATCATGTGACATATCTAAAGCTCTGAAAGAATAAAATTGTCAACCAAAAAATCATATAATGGATAAAAATTTCTTTCAAGTACAAGAGAGAAAAAAGGACATTTTCGGATACACAGAAATTAAACATTAATAAAATCGAGATTAACTTTATAAAAATTACTGAGGAGTTGCTTGGGCAAAAAATCAACAACAGACAAATCAACTTGAGATCACATACAGGACAATACTACACAGAAGCCAGCACATTTATAGAAGTATTTCACATAAAACAAATTTACAAGGCTGCAAACAGGGATCTAACTATATCAATTCACAATGAAGATTATTGTGAAGAAAATCAGCAGAACAGTTAGATACAAAACATTCAAATTGAGAGAATTTTGAACAGATTTCAAGAATTAATAGTTTTAAATGGGAAGAAAGTAATAAAAAATAAGATAATCCCAAATATAGGATAAACTTCATCAAAATGAAAAAGGCAACCAAAAAGACTAAATGCAAAAGCAGCAGCAAATAAAATGATGTCTAGAAAACCCACAAACAGGTAAACTGAGCAGAGAAAATGACGAGGAACATAAAAGGTACAGCAACCCACACACAACAACAGCAACCCACAAAGAAAAGTGACAACAATAAATTCTTAACCATAAATAATGACAATGAATGTAAGTGGGCTAAATATACCAGGTAAGCATCCGAGAGTAGCAGAATGGATAAGAAAACACATCCAATCCATATGTTGCTTACAACACCTTACAGCAGTTCTTCTCAACTTTGCTAATGCCGCTACCTGTTAATACACATCCTCATGTTGTGGCGACATCCCAACCATAAAATTATTTTCGGGGCTGAGCCCCGGTGGCCTAAGTGGTTGAGTGCGGGACTGCAGCCTGCGGGCTTGACAATTCAAATCCAGCGGCGGCTCTCAGGAGCAGCGCTGGGTAGTTCCCAAAACCACCAGAGGGCAGTGATGCCTCTCCCCCCAAAAAGATTATTTTCATTGGTACTTCATAACTGTCATTTTGCTACCGTTATGAATCAGGCAAATCCTGCAAAGGGGTTGTTAAAAGGGGCTGTAATTAACAGGTTAAGAACTGGTGCTTAAGACAAAAAGGCAAAACTAGACCAAACATTAAAAGATGGAAATGCAATGGTAATCCAAAAGGTGTAAGAATGGAAATACTAATTTCTGTTAAAATAGACATTATAAAAAAATTCACCATAAAAGATTGAAAATGGCATTGCATATCAATTGAAAGGTCAATGAAATAAGAGGCCATAATCATAATAGATATCTCTGCACTCAATGAAGAACTACAACATGAATTTATCAAACTGAAAGAGGTGAAGGGAGAAATAAGCAATTAGATAACAATATTAGAGACTTTTATATCCCACTCTTGGTGAAGGGCAAAGCAACTAGAAAGAAGTTTACTGGAAACACAGAAGAACTGAAAAAATACAACCGATCAACTTTACTTCTCAGACATATATAGAATACTTGTCTTTTCAGCACACATTGAACATTTTTGGAAATAGGTCATGTGTTAGGATCCAAA
>PVJH01023497.1:0-34709 GCA_004026705.1 Nesogale talazaci | reverse complement strand
TTCCATTACCATGTTCAACCTTCATTTGGGTTTCAGTAATTCCTCTCAGTTACATTGCCTGTGACCAAGCCCTACATATGTAAATATATTTATATATAATTATAGGGAATAGGTCTATGTAAATATATCTATCTGCTAAGTATTAAGGTAGCAGACAGTCATTGGGCCACTCCTCATGTACTCCCTCAATGCAAGAACACTGTGGTCTAATAACCTGTCATTCTGTGATGCTCATCTTCCCCATGTGATCTCTGAAACAAAATGGATACATTAGCAAATGTGATGAAGAAAGCTGATGGTGGCGATTATCAAAAGATATAGCATCTGGGGTCTTAAAAGCTTGAAGCTAAACAAGCGGCCATCTAGCTCGGAAGCAACAAAGCCCACATGGGAGAAGCATATCAGCTTGTGTGATCACCAGGTATTGAAAGGATCAGGTATCAGGCATCAAAGAACAAAAACTCATATCATTGTGAATGAGGGGGAGTGCAGATTGGGGATGCAAGACCCATCTGTCGATAACAGGAAATCTCCTCACAGAAGGGTGCAGAGTAGCAACAATGAAACATACAACTTTTCTCTTTCTTAAATGAGTCAAACCAACCCCCCAACACACACACACACACACACACACACACACACACACTATCATGATCCCAATTCTACCTCACAAATCTGGCTAGACCAGAGGATGTACACTGATACAGCTAGGAATTAGAAACATGGAGAATCTAACACTGATGATCCCTTTAAGACCAGTGCTGAGACTGGTGACACTAATATGGTGAAGGGAGGGTGGGGTAGAAGGAGGAATCCATTACAAGGATCTACATATAACCTCCTCCCTGAGAGATGGACAACAGAAAGAAAGGTGAAGGGAAACATCAAACAGTGTAAGATATGACAAAATAATAACAATTTTTTAAATTATCAAAAGTTCAAGAGGGAGAAGGGGAGTGGGGAGTGGGGAAAACTGAGGAGCTGATACCAAGGATTCAAGGAGAAAGCAAATGTTTTGAGAATGATGATGGCAACAAATATACAAATGCCCTTGACACAATGGATGGATGGATGGATTGTGATAAAAACTGTGAGAGTCTCCAATATAAAATGATTTTAAAAATGAAATATACACCTTCCCTCTAGTGCTTTAATGCTTCCCCAACCCCACTAGCATGATCCCAATTCTACCATATAAATCTGGCTGGATAAGAGCATGTACATGGGTGCAGATGAGATACCCCCTCTCACCAGGACCAATAATGAAAGTTTCAAGACCAGAAAGGGAAGGGGGAGGTGGGAGGAGAAAGGGGGAAGCAATCACATTGATCTACACAGAGCCCCTTCCCTGGGGGGGTGAACAACAGAAAAGTGGGTAAAGGGAGATAACAGTCAGTGTAAGACATGCAAAATTAATAATAATTTATAAATTATCAAGGGATGAAGGAGTGGGAAAAATGAGGAGCCATTATAAAGGCTCAAGTAGAAAGAAAATATTTTCAAAATGATGGCAACATATGTACAAATGTGCTTGACACAATTGATGGATGGATTGTGATGAGTGGTACAAGCTCCCAATAAAATAATAAAGGAAGGAAGGAAGAAAGGAAGAAAGAATCATGGATTGGATTGCTATGAATTGGAATCAATGAATGGCAACATTAAAAAAAATCAAACAAAAGCTGAACTTACTAGGGATATATATAGTGCATCTTCCATCATCTTCCCTTCTACTCCTGCACCTGAGATTGATGCCCAGCAGAACATACCTTCCCTCAGAATTCTTCCCAAAATAGCACTTGATCTTCTCCCTCTGCTCACATCCCAGAATAAAATTACAGTTCTACATAAGCAATTGGCTAAATACATTGTTCTCCATATAAGTAAGGCTATCTAGGTAACTTTGTGAGTTCTTCTAGCCATTTTATTAAGAATAGCTGAAAGGTTCATGCAATTTCTCAATGGAGGCTTACAAATTTCACAAATATTATAGTATAAGTATTTATTCTCTACGTAGCAGGCAAGATTTTGTCAGACACCACCAGTGTCAAATACAGCTTCATTCTCCCTGTGTTGGGATCAGAAAAAGAAGGGTAGATAGATACAGCATCTTTGCATTCCAGGCTTGTGGATAAAGTGTGGAATAAGAAGAGTAAAAAGCTACTCATTTGTATATGGTAAGAGTGCCAAAGTATTCTGGCTCTCATCTCTCCCCCACTTCAATCAACCTTACCTCCCATGTATGACTATTCACCAGGGTTTCTGGCTTTGCTTCCAAAATGTCACTCAGATTCATCTCTACTTTGCTTCCTATCTAATGATTCATTTAAACCAAGAAACTACAATAATCTTCCATTTGGCTTCTCCCAGCTCCAATTTACACCCCGTGACATACAGGCAGCACAAGCTTGGTCTTTGGAAGCTAAAGTAACTTGAAGCACAGCCAAGAATCTCACAGACCTATGTTCAGGATGAGAAAGGGTCTGGCAGACAGTGAAGATGGGAAAGGAAGTCTGCTAAGACTGCAAGATGCAAGCAAGCCCAGAGTTCCAACGGGCAGAGGCAAGTGATCAGGAGTTTAGAGGGGCTGCAAAGGTAGCACTTTGAACACCGTGGAAAATGCCTGACCCCAAGGCAAATGTGGCTTGCTAAAGACTTCACATTCATTTCCTATCCAAGAACCAGCAGTCCTAAAACTCAGACCTGATCACAACAACAACAAAAAACAAAAGCAAAGACTTTTATGTGGACCCCTGTGCACATGAGAACCTAGAAGCATCACATGCCATGCTTACAAAACAAGAAGGCACGGGCTTCATATGATTCTGGGGTTCTTCCCTTTGCCAGAAGATCAATGTCCATCTCAATCTTCTGGTCCATGCTATGCTTTCTTTTTTTCAGTGTGCTCTCCATGAGCTGTGAACAATGCAATACAGAGCAATCTCTCTGACTTCCTTCTCTCAGTGAGGAAGCTCATGTCCTCCACCTATGACAGTCAAGCACACCTGTGCCATGTTTGCTAAACTTATAAAAATCACTTCCACATTAATTTCCCTGATTAAATTCCCTTAAATATTTTTTCTCGTGTTGCCTATAATTTTTTACAGATGAGAGATGAAGTAAGGGAAAGATTAATAACTCTTGAGTGAACACAGGATTTGAATTAAGTGCTAGGAGTTTGATTCAAAGATCCTTTGTTAAAAGAAAAATGAACATTTAATTTGTCAATCTGGTGACCCCACCTTAGAAAACAGATACTTGGTGCTGAGCCCCAGTGACAAAGTCGTTGTGCACGGGGCTCCGGCCCACTGGGATGGAAGTTCAATTCCAGCAGCGGCTCCACAGGAGCAAAGGCTGGACCTCCTACTCCCACCACCAGAGGGCAGTGATGCGCCCAAAAAAAAACAAAAAAAAAGAAAACAGATACTTGCTCACAGTTCAGGGGATGGAAAGTCTAAACTCAGGGCACCAGCACTAGTGGAAGACTCTCTATAATGACAGAGTCTATAATGACTCTGGGGGAATCTCCTTCTCTCTTTTAGCTTCTATATCTCCAGAGTCTCTTTATTCCTCTATGTTCCATCTATCATTCCTTATTTGTTTCTGTTTCTGTATAGTCTCTGTTATTTTTTGTGGGGGGGGGGCATCACTGCTGTGGCAGTCATGTGTTTATGTTAATTTCATGATTGAAATGTAGAGGTGGAGTCTAGCCTGTTAATCTGGAGATAGACATTGAGTAGCCAATGAGGCCTCTGTGTGGGCATGGTTTTCTCCTGATACGTCTGGGAAATCTCCCTCCTGGAGATGAAAAGCTATCTTCCCAGTTGTTGGGAGTTAGTCTTAGAGACAACGAACTACAGACAAGACAAGATGGCAGTGTCCTAAGAGCTGGGGGAGCCAGAGGAGAAGCCACACAGTCTTATCCTAATGGAACCAAGCCTCTGAATCTGAAGAAGCCACATGGAGACCCATGCCAGCGCTGAGTTGCTTCTGCCACCACTGGATGCTGTTGATGGACCCTGAACCTTGGAAGCGAGGAGCCATGGGGAGACCCCTGTCAATGCTAGGACTCTGCACCTACTGGCCTGTGACTTGATGATTTGGGAGGAGAATTTATAGACTGATATCAGGCATCAGGCACTTATGACTTTGAACTGGACTGGGCTGGGATACTTTCTCAATATCACATTCCTCTTGTATATAAACTGTACCCTTATATCTATATGCATGTTGATGGAATTGTTTCTCTAGTTTACCCTGACTAACACAACTGCCTTCTGGTGGGAGTGGGAGGTCCAGCCTTACTGCTCCTGGATTTGAACTGCCAGGTCAATGGGTCGCAGACCTGCCCTCAACCACTGTGCTGCCGAGGCTCAGCTGTTCTCTGTTCTTACAATTCAGAAATAATTAGCTTTAGGGTAGACCCTAGACAGATATGGCCTAATTAGCGTAACCCAAACACCCTATTTTCCCATGTAATTTTTATGTCCTTGAGTTTAGGGGTTAGCACTGGATACAATCCATTTGTAACACTGACTGTCCCTGTGTGATATAAGACGCCATATGCAGCTGAATGAATTATTGTTTTTATTCTTCCTCATTGTCTCAAGGACCAACTTTGCTAGTCTGGGTACACTAGAGAAGCAAATTCATAAACATGCTCAAAGGTGTATAAGAAATAGTTTTATATAAAGAGTAACTGAATATTGAGAAAATATCCCAACCCAGTCCAGATCAAGTCCATAAGTTCGATATTAGCCCATATGCTCAATACCAATCTATAAAGTCCTCTTCAGACTCATGCAACACATGCAATGATGCTGAATGCAGGAATATCACAGGCCTGTGGGTGGAAAATCTTGTGGATCTCCTGACAGTAGAAGCATCTCAGTGCTGGGATGGGATGGGTCTCCACATGGCTTCTGCGACTCTGGCTGCATCAGTGTAGCTCCATCAGGCTCATTATCGGTGATGTCTTACCAGGAGTGAGAGTTTGTCCCACCTCTAGTGAGGTATTTATCTCCTTTGGACCCCCAAATGAGGCCATCAAGCTGTACCATGATTGACAGTTTTGACTCAGTCTCAAATTGACAACAGATTATGTAACTGCCACACCAACCAGCCCAGAAATAGCAAATGTCACGCAAAACGCAGCTCATGCATAACATATCAAAGCACTTTGGCCCTTATCAGAGCCCTCATAAAACTCTTTTGGGGTTATAACCTCCCTCATGTATAGTCCTGACCTGATCAAACTTCTCACTTTCTTACGCTCTTGTTTTTCTCTTTCCCACCTCGTCTGTTTTTTACTTCTTCCTATTCCCTTCTCCAAATTCATAAACCCCCCCACTCCTTGTCTATGTGGAACTTTGATCTCTATGAACTGTATGTGATTGCTAAAGCTTTGTGTGCTTTGTCATATATTTCTTAGCATCAATCAAGCTACCACAGGTTTGGGGCTGGGACAGAGCAGACCTTCCAGATCGCAGGCTATTGAGGCCCATTAAACCATATCTCCTTTTATTTTCCTTTGTCTAGAATATATTTCACCACTCTATCTTTTATTCCTGGAACACTTTTCTTTTTCTATTCCCTCTAACCAGCTCCTTGCCCTTATCTCCCTGTTCTACTTCTCCTTTTTCTATGGATTATCCTCTAGAGTAAAGTGACCAGATTTTAAGCAGAACATCATTGACCAGAGTGGAGTGGGGGTGGCTTTTAATTAAATATTTGGTCAATATGGAGCAACAAAATTTTTCATAGAATGCAAAAATAGTGTTGCAATATATTTATCTTAATTTTAAAACCCTGCAGGACATTGTTAAATTGTAAAAAAGCAGCATGTCTGGTCACTTTACTCTAGAGTGATGTTCCTTTAAAGATTATATGAATCCTTAGTAAGTCCTTAACAATATTTTTGAAAGGTGAACTTATGTTACATTTGTTTTGTGTGAGAGATGAAGTTGAAGAGGCAACTCAGCCTGGTCAGCAGCCTTCTTGGGCCTCTAGTTAGAGGACAGGAACATCCACTCATGAGTAGACTGACTCCCACTTTGAGTCACATGCTCATGTGTTTCTTTGGTACTTCTGCCTTAAAAGTGCCTCAGATCCTCAATCAATGCCTCAAAGTCTTCTATCAACTAATACTTGAGTGATTCCTCTTAGTTGAGTCTGAGATCCAGGTTTACAATTCACTCTACTTTATATGTTTTTGTTTTATGATGTTTCTGTAAAGCCAATACCACAAGAAGTTGTCTTTTAGAAAGCAGACATTCATTTTGATAATTTTAGAAGAATAAAGCTTAGATTATGTCAATTTCATTTTGGTAGTCTTGAATAGTTCTGTTTCTTTGTTATTCTTTGTCTTATAAAGATCCTCACCCAGTACCTGTCTTTACTTATCCACAGTTTCCATGAATGTGTGTGGTGAAGAGAAATTTGAGATAGCTTTTCTATCCATGTCTCTTTAATTCCTACCAAAGGATTGGGTGAAGCTATGTAAATATATAGTGTAAAATATTAATAGAGATGATTAGTGACCTTGAGTTTTCATTCCACAAAGTATTAGAATAAGAAGGAACAGAAGAATAAAGTGAAAATTCCAAATACCATTGAGGAAGAACAACCATCAGTTTCATTTCATTTCAAAGTCCTGCCAGATTTGGTAGAGACAGCAGAGGTCATGCCACAATGAGACCAGAGGTAGGGCATGCGAACCATGAGACAGAACAGAGGTGCAGTGTCAGAAGTAGGAGACTGTGAGACAGAACAGCAGGTGAGCTTCCTGATCCACAGAGGCAGAGCTTAAGGTAGCATGTGACCAGAAAGAAAGAGAGAGAGAGAGAGAGAGAGACTTGACTCCTGCTGATGGCCCAATGAATTTATCCTTAGTATGCTGATGCCAGCATGGCAAATTAACCTGCTAATTTCCCAAATAAACTCTCTGAAGTTTTCAGTGTCATGAGTTTTGTATGGCCAATGCAACAAATCATTGAGCCCAACAGAAAGGCATCATGGGCATAACAGTTGGTGGAAGAATGGGGTGAACAAAAATGGTAGATGAAGGTTGACCTCCACCCCATGACAGTGATCCTTGTCCCATCTGTTGGAACGCTAAAGAGCAAAGCTGGAGATTTTCCCAAGTATTTTTATTCTAAACTATAAATATAAAAATATATAGTTTCTAAACTATAATATTAGTATTTTTCTCTCCTTCTGCTCCCACCTGATCTTGGAACACAAAATAACAGAATTTCAAGCTTGTCATTTGATCTACAGATTTTAGGCTTGCCTGACTCAAAAAAATGTTAACTAACTCCTTAAAATAAATCTCCATCTCTCCAGAGAACTCTGACCAAGCCTCAAGACAGTCACTTACCACTGGTCACAGGGGCAGATATTCGTAGATTGCTACACAATAACATTATAAAGGGACCCATTGTGTATATTCATAACTCTGCTTTAGAAAGGAAAACAAAAATAAATAACAACCAAACCTATGCAATGATTCCATATTTCCTTCTTCTCCATGGTTCATTTCTTTTAGAACCCTCCTCAACCTGGAGTTGCCTAGCCTTTAAAATTGTGCACCACTCACTCAAGACAGCCTGGTCATTATACAAACATAACACACTCATGGGTCTTTGCTTATATAACGTTACCAATATAATCTCAATTGTGGGAACATCATCTAGGCTTTCTTTGCTTATACAAATCATACTAATTCTCAACTCATTCAAATAAAACTTCTTTGATAACTATAATGACCTTAGTCAACTAGTAATTTTAATCCTTAGTGCACCAAGCTCAGACTACATAAATTGTCATGAATTATATTATAATCTATTGGTAGTCGTATACTACGTGCATTAGCTTTTTTCTCTCAAATCAAATTAGCCATATGACTCATTCCACTTTTGCATTTCTCCAAGTGCTCACTCCTATTTATCAGCATTATTGAGCAAATCATTGAATCATGGGCTGATCCCCGGTGGCGTAGTGGTTGTGCGCAGGACTGCGGCCCACTGGGATGGAGGTTCAATTCCAGCAGTGGGGCTGGGTCTCCTACTCCCACCACTGGAGAGCAGTGATGCCCACCCCCCCAAAAAAATTATTGAATCACCCCGATTGTCTTGGTTAAGACTGTAAATCACTCAAGTTCTCCTCCAGCATCAATATGATTTGCAATGCCTTATTATGGGTTAAAATATATCCCCCCATATGTATTGAAATCATGATCCTGATACCACTGTAAGCATGATCCATTTTTAGCAACAATTTTCTTTGTTTGACAAATTAGGTGGACCGTTGACCGGGTTCTAACTCTAGTTACTTCTTAGTTGTAAAAATGAACAGAACAGAAGAGGGCACACTGCAAAAAGAACATAGGTGCCACATCCAGCCTCTTCTGGTGACATGGAGGAGGAGAATCTAGCTCTACAATAGCCCTGCTGGTTCTTGAATTGCAAACAAGTGACCTCCAGGCAAAATACAGTTCCACAGATATTCTGTGTGGCCAAAATTGCATACTAAAATTTTGAAGAACATTTAAACATTGCGAGGACTCTCATGAAAGTCTAGAGTGTGACTTTATCTAAAAACAAATAAGTGATCAAAATAAAATGCAACACCAAACCAAACTCACAGCCATCAAGTCAATTCTGACGCATAGCAGCCACCAGAACTCTTAACCTAGATGAAATTCTTTACAGTTAACCCCATGCATGAAAACAACATGATGTAGCAGGGTGTCAAATTATTTTCATGCATATAACTGCCAAGACATAACTGCAGAGGGTTGACAGTCTTCCTCTAGGCATTCCTATTTGTATGAATAGGTACATAAACCTTGGTAGCAACTGCCCTGAACTTTCAGAAGCCTGATGTTATAAATAATATAATAACTTCTAGCCTCTGAAATTTTAGGGTATTTTGTTACCAAAGTTTATGTACCTCTTGTTATAAGTAGGAATGCTTAGTGATTCTCAACCTTTCTCATGCCGCAACCTTTTAATACAGTTCCTCATGTTATGGTGAGTCCGCCCATCAACATAAAATTATTTTCATTGCTATTTCCCAGCTGAAATTTTCCTACTGTTATGAATTGGGAGACCCCTATGAAAGGGACGTTCAATGCCCAAAGGAGTCACGACCCACATGTTGAGAACCACTGGCTGAGAGGAAGAGTGTGTGACTGGGGGCATAGTGGTTATGTGTGTCCAGTTGCTAATTGCAAATTCAGCTCTTTGAAATCACCTGGCATGGCTCAGGAAAAAGAGGAGAATTTTCACTTCCAGAAAGGGTTACTTACCCTCTGGGAAACCCACAGGGCTGTTCTTCCTGCCCTTGTAAAGGAGCTGCAGATCGGAATGGACTCAACATTGTGAGAGAATGAATGAATGATTGTTATAAAGACCTCTGGCACACTCAGAAAAATCGAGTGTGGCATAGAAACTTTCCTTTAGCTCCTAGAGATGCCATTTAGAACATGTGACTTCTAAAACAATGAGGAGTAGAGAGAATGGAGGAGAGATAACCCTAGGCTTTCACACCTACTCCTGCCAATTCTACTCCCTGTCCATTGGCCACATATGTGGTGCATATCTTTAAGAGATGCTAGGAAACGTAGATGCAGATAGTTAAAAGGGAGTAGTCAGTCATAGATAAAACATGTATCAAAGGGGATAAAAATAATTTTAAATGTATGGTAGGAATCGTTGGTGGGACAGTTCTTCAAAGTATCCATTTGGAAGTTAGAAATAAGCACTGATCACCCCAGGAGTCAAGCCTAGATCGAGGTTGAGATTTGAGAATGATTAGCCAAAAAAGAAAGAATCCCTCGTGGTTCAATGTTTAACAGTCAGACCACTAATTGAAAGGTTAGTGGTTTGAGTCCACGAGCTTCAGAGGAGAATAACTCCGATGAAGATGTGAGTTAGGGACTTCTATACACAAGAATTCTTTGAGTGCAATTTGCTTTTGTAAAACTTCTATGTTGGTCCTGATGGGTCAAAGCAGATCATGAAAACCCAAAATAATGTCAGAAAACAAGACGATGGAGAAGTAGACATTGATGGTATGTCACCCAACATGAGTAGAAAAAGAACCAGTGTGCCCACAAGAACAGATGAAGCCAGGGAGACATGAATGTGGCATGGCGTTCAGTGTACATCTGGCTAAGACGACAGGACACAATTTTCCATTCTCAATAAGAAGAAAAGTGAACACTAATCAAGCCGATCAGTCCTTGCTCTGTGTGTGTGTGTGTGTGTGTTGTGTTGGAGATCCACAATGTTATTATCAGTGTTCTCTGACCAGAAGAAAAAACAGGCATTATACTCCTGCAAAGAGGGCTAGCCTCAGAAACTCACAGGGCAGGTCTACGTTGTCCTAGAGGGCACTCTGATTCAGCATCCACTCAAAGGCCATGAGTTTAGTTTGATTGGCTTGATTTAGTATCCGTCCTCAGGAAAAGAGTGGGACCAGGCAGGACATTGTGGATCTGAACGACAGTTAGACTTAGGTTTGGCATGTGGGTTTATCCATCCCACTCTTCATAAACAGTTCGTGGTGACTGTTCTCTGGCTAGTTTTTGCTTCAGCCTGGGGAGGCAGGCAGAAAACCTGGCAGTTACCCTCATGGAGGAATGAGGAGGATTCTTCCACTTTGGAAGTTCAAAAGTCAATTTGAAAAGTGTAAGAAAAGTGTAACTCTACCAAATAGAGTTGCAAGAAACCTGCACTTCTTTGAGGAAAGCACTCTCCTGTGGCTAATTATCTTAGCACTTTGTACTCACAGTTTACCTTTAGTGCTTTACTCACAGTTCGCTTTTACAGATTATGTAACACAAAGGGACAGAAGTCAGCTGGCTTTTGAAGATCAGAGAAACAGATCAAGGGGTGATATTCACGGATTCCGTTCTGTCAGGTCCAGGGTGACCACTGCACAGCCCCACAAACATAGTTTCCATTCTCTGGCTCTTCTAATACTATTTATGTACCACCTTTGCACCTGTCACAGTTCAGTGAGGGGGGGGGTAAGTTTCCTGATATTTGGCAAATTTATTAAAGCAGTAGTTTACTCATTTGATTCTGAATGTTTTGGCTACTAAGTTCATGCTCTGTGTGAAGTATGCAGAAAAAAATCATCTTTCAGCTGAAATTGAAACAGATCCAGCCCTGCCCTTGGCTAATTGACCTAGGTATATGTTGTCTTGAAAGATATCTTCTTAGCGTCCCTCTGGCAAAATCCTTTGTAGTGGCAAATGTAGCACATGAAATTATACAAACCTATTAGTCAGCAAACCAGGATGTTACAGGTTTGGTTCAATATATTAGATGATGTAGCTCCTATGTACGTCCTAAGATGGCTAGAGTCCTGCTGGGCCACTACAGAAGCCTTTGGTACTGTCTTGAGCTGGTCTGTCTTAAGATTGTGCTGAGCCTATGGCCAAACTCATGAGCACACCCAAGATATCGATAAGAACAGATGGACATGGATCCCCACACACCGTAGAACCCAAGTACGTAGGCAGGGCAGGGTGTGGTGGTTTGTGGACTTTTCTCTCTTTCAATCTCGTCTCCTGTCCCTGCCCGTAAGTCTCAATAAACCCTTATTAAAAAGTATGGCTGAGGTGATTTCTTTAGTCTCTAGGACCTCAGATCAATTGGGGATTTTCCAATTAATGTTTGATATTAATTGTTGGATGAAATTTCTTTAAACTTATCTGCTAATTGAACAGTCTCAGTAATAGTCTAAGAGGTAAGGTTCTTATCTGTCTGAAATTATTAAAGTGATTATCAGTTAATTCAGCCCAATCAATTAAAATCATGATTTGACTGAGGGCTTATTAGCTAGTGATCCCTTTTATTCATATATATATGTCATAATACATTTAGAATAGAATTTATGCAGTGGTGCACAGTCCTTTGGATAATTAACTCCCATCAAGTATCTATAAGGCTCAAGTAGTTGGTTTGTTTTTTTTTCCACACTGAGCACCTTGTATTTTATGGGATTTTTGTACTCCCCGACACAGAAAAAAGAATACAAAAGGTTATTCATCATTGATATAATTATGCAACCTTAAAATGCATTCTGCCTTTTCTTCTCTGCTTCTTTTGTACTTCTACTTCATCAGGAAAAATAGGCTTCCCTTACTTATGGGGTCAGAAGCAAATAGACCATGTTGTCAGAGATTCAAAATTGTGCGAAATGATGCTAAACCGGACCTCTGAGTTGCTCAAAAATTGGTTCGGCATGTCTTTGAAAACTTGACATTTGGCTGTAGCAGTGTGTACGTGCTGCCTGTACTCCTACTTGTTTTTAGTTAACTGAAAAACCCTGAACAGCATTACTGGCATTCCCAAATATGCTGTCAGGATGCTCAGTCCTTATTAGTGAAGCGACAGCTGTTTATCTTCTTGGGGTAGGATATGGGGTGGAGTGCGGTGGGCATCTTTATTTTGGAACAAATCCAACAAAGCAGATTATTTTTCTCTGGCCAAGGTTGGGATGCATGATTGTCTCCAGTCCAAAGGTAAATTCTTTGGGCAGAGTAGCTTCCTGGACAGGCTTTGAGGTGAGTCATGAGCACACCTCTTCCATGCGCCATGGAGAAGGGCGGGCCTTCGAGTGGTAAATGACAACTCTTCTCAGGGATTGAGAGGATATAAACAAGGCTTCATCCACTGAGAAAGGGTGCACATTGCAATAAGGCACTGAGGGCTCAGGAGCTGTGCCATCGGTGTTGGGAGAGACAGATGGTGCCACCTTTATGCAGCTTCCTCTGAAGACTGCCCCCTAGATCCTGGTTTGGATAAAAGCTCTGTGGTGTCCTTCTATCCAGAGGGTGCTCAAAAATGTCCCACTACTTGCTTGTTATGAATCCATAGGCACTAACGTGGTCACACGCATGCAGAGTTGTTAGAAAGAGAAGGGCCCCAGGCATGCAATGGTTGCCAACAACTGTGTAAATCAACAGGACTTTCACAAACCTCTCTCTTAGGTAAAAGTATCTGGCTCCAAACCAGTGTCATTACCCTCTCCTCAAGGAGCAGTACATTCACAATGGCCGGGCTCACACATCTGGAGGCATAGAGGTGTAGTAAAGGTCCTGTCCTGGGGTGGGAGGACCAGCCTCTACAACCAAATGGGTCCCAGGAGCTGGCTGTGCATTGAGGAGTAAATTAATGAGACATCAGACCAGAGAAAGCATGAAAGGGCTCACCATTTTCATGTCGATCAGAATCAGAATGAGGAAGTGGTTGAAGGGAAGAAATTAAAGGACAGACAAAAGTTTGGGGGGTGCTCACCTCTCCCATGACTTTGGGAGCCAGGTTTGAGTTTCAGAAGCCAGGGACAGAGTTTCCAATATGTCAGATAAGCAAAGGCTTGCTTGTGCTTACGTTTTTGTGCCTACAAGTTTACTACAATTTAGCAAGTAAGCACAAATAAAGGGACGCTTACCTTGCTTGCCAAGTACTTCCTTCCTGTCAAAAATTGTCCATTGGTGTGTGTGTGTGTGTGTGTGTGTGTGGCTTTACTGCCCTGGTAGGAGTACGAAGCCCACCTTGCTCCTGGAGAGCTGCTGCTGGACTTGAACAGTCAAAGCTGTGGGCTGCAGTCCCACACACAACCACTAGGCCACCAGGATAGAGCCAAGAATTGTCCATTTGAAAGAGAGGCTTTGGTTCTTTGGAAAGAACCAAACACAGCTCCTCCTAGGCTGATCTACTTCACATTAGGGGAGCTATGACCCAGTCCTGACACCCACAGTCCTCATCCACAACCAGGATCCCAGAGTTAGAGAAGGCCCAGGCCTGTCTGAGGCCCTTGTCATGGTCGGGTAGCAGCACTTGGACTTCTAGCAGGGGTTACACAAGCTACACCAAGCTCCTGAGGGGCTGGCCCCTCACACAGAAGCACTGATAGAGCAGGGACAGACCTATGCAATTCATACCTAGAGAAGCATAATCTTTGATGGGGATGGAGGAAAGGGGTATGTGAAATCATTTACTACAGATTAATAAGTAAGCACAAGGAAGCCTACGCTTGCCTTGCTTAAAAATAGGACACTGCTCAGAAGGGTTATATATGCATGGTCAATGTTTTAAGGATTAGTTATCTTTTCCTTCCATTGCTGTGTGTCTCTCTAGGCTCCATACTAATTTTCCTTTTCTTTGTCTTGCATGTCCTAAACTTGTGTGCTCAGCATACAGAATAGTCCATTTGCTGGGAAAGTGATGCATGTAGATTACTCTGTTTAAATAGTTTAAATAACATTACTTTTTAACCCTTTCCCAAATGTGAAAACCTGAAATCTTTGGTAAAGTTTGCTGTGGTTTTTTGGTTTGTTATTCTTTTTGCTTTCTTTTTTAAGGATGGACGTTTCTATCTCTCATTGTCATTTACAATATGTAGGCTTTTTTAAAAAGTAAATGAAAATATTTGAACTCCTTGGTATTTCTAATTAAATCTATTTCATATAAAAGGCAATTGGCTTGTATAATATTTAGAGAATGTGCATATGCAGAAAGAAGCAATATGCAGCAGATCCCCAGTTTAATAAATTATCCAGATTACCAATTCAAAGCCATTTTTCATATCTTCTCTACTTTAAATAATATTCTAAATCATTTCTATGAGTTTTAGCGGGACTTAAAGATGAGACATAATTTTAATTGACTTTCTTTCAGTTGTTGAGTAGATTGTTCACTCCGACTGTTGAGGCAAACAGAACAATAGATGACTATCTCCATCTAGAGCTTGTTTAAGAAAAGTGTAATTGCTCAAAAAAAATTGTTCTGTATTCTCCTAGTGGGCTGCAATGCACCAACTCATCAGTATCCAAGGAGAGAGCATCAGAGACGTGACAAGACTAAGCTCAGTGTGCAGTGGACACTGAACAACAGAGTCTGTATCCCCAGGAAGCTGTCTAGTTTCTACTCATGTCCTGAAATTGCTGGACAAAATTTAATTCAATGTTTTATAGCTCAAATGACCCACATGGAGCTCTAACATCTCTCTGGGCATGAGATCATCCTTGTATAAGCAGCAAATACATAATTTCGAGTCTGTGTGGTAAATTCTATCACAAAAATGACCCAAGGATGCATGGTTCATAAAGAAGTAGGACTTAGATCAGTCTTGGCACTTCAAAAAGAGCCTCGTGAGTTAGTGGCTAGTTTCATTAAACCATGAAATCATTTATTTTAGCTATCATTATTTTGTACATGTGCAAAAACCATTTATTTTGATGCTAGATCTGGAGCCCAGTCCCCACCACTACCACCACACACACATCCATGTTCCACCCACCTCCTCCTAGATCTGTCTTTATCATTGATTGATTCTCTACCTTATTTTCCCCGAGCCTTATTTTGCCCTTTTCTCTGAGCCTCTTCCCCTAACCCAATGATGAGTGTACCCTTTTGCCTGTTTATTTCTTTGACTTGTCAATCTTTTGATACCATTTGTCATCCTCCAAGGGATTTTCTTTTGCCTTGTTTCTGATAGGACTAAACTTGTAGCAGATGTTTTTGGATGTCCCCTCTACATCTCTTAAGCTGTTAACAATTCTGTGCATGACAGACAGACTTCAGGCACACCAGGACCAGGCACACCTAGGTTCAGAATTCTCATTGACCATTGGAGCTGATTCTTATCCTAAGCATGATAGTCCAGAAGGGCCTGAGAGCTAATAACCACTGAGGACAGTCATAAACCAGTGACTAATGACAGTGCCTTTATCTCTCAGGCAAGACAGCTCTGGGACAGATGTTCTACAGTGCCTTTCAGAATTTCCAATTGTTCCTAAATGTAGCTTGATTGATATTTACTTTATTTCCAGTACAGTTCTAATCCCAAAGGTTATTCACCAAATAATGTCTTGGATTCAAATTCAAATACCCTTAACTCATCCACATGAAAATGTACCGTTTCTTAAGCCTATACTTTGCTAAATTTTATATTCAGGTTATTTTTTCTACTCAGTGAGTTTTCGTCTTTGAACTCTTTAAGTATTGAAATTTCTCAAGACCCCACTCTCTGGTAAGCTCATAAAGTTGTCTCTTTCCACCTGCCATTTAGAAGTCAATGGTGTTCAAGTAGTTCTAGCTCCAGTATCAATTCCCTGGCCATTTCACTCTCATACCAAGCTGTGAAATCATGGGGCATTGTCCTATCATCTCTTTATTTCTAGACTGTAAAATAGAATCAAATAAGCCATAGATACTGAGTAGACAACATGTGAATTGATTAAAGATGGAGAGGACCCACTCTAAACTCCATGCATATTAACATTGAACCAAATCTGAAAGGCAGGATAATACCAATGATTAAAAGAATCACTCTATGTCTGCATAATAATAATTTTGAACTGTTTTTGCAAGTGTGATAGGTTAAATAGCCCAAAGACTAATTGAATCCCATGTTCCACCAAATTCAACAATTTGAATACTACATAATGAAAACAAATACAGTACATAAAATATCCTTTCAGTTATCCAGCTATTGAAAAGTGATCTTGTACAACTAAGGCCAATTGGTCTTTCCTTTAAGAACTCTGTCATCCAATAGGAACAATATTTCTGCTATCTTAAATAGAGGAACCACAAACTTAGTCCATTTCATTGAGCAAATATCTGGTAGGAGGCTACCAGATAGTGTATCAAATTCAATTGCTAATATTAAAATAGCTATTTTCTTAGGGTTGATAAAGTAATTCATGTATAAGAACCAAAGCTGTAAACCATAAATTACAAATGTTTTTGCTAAAAATTCTGTAAAAAATTATCCTCTATAATGCAGAATGTTAGTTTTTAATTGCAATTTAAGTCACCTTTCTTATTTCATAGAAAACTGTCTTATTTCATAGATAAGGTCCAGAAACATGAATGGACTTTGTTATACGCAGCACCAGTGCTGAAACAGGGATGAAGATGCCAGTCTCTCAGTTCATATCTTAACTACTTCCATCTAATTTGCAAATTGCTCCAAAATTGTATTGTAAAAGAAATAAGGTTTTTTGGTCCTTTAATTTACAGAACAAAATTGATTTGGATTAAATAAATACATAGCTGAAAGGGACCTTAGAGGTTTATCTACTGTAACTCTTTCCAAGATGATCCATATTGAATCAGGAAATCATATGATTTACTATTCTGGGAAAAAACGTAATAAAGAGAAATGGCATGGCATTCATTGTCAAGAAGGACACTGCAAAATCAATCATGAATCACAATGCTGTCTGTAACAAGATCATATCTTTCTACATTCAAGGAAATTAAATCAATGTAAGTAATATTAATGAACTAACCACAAAAGTTAGTGATGAAGATGCTGACGTGTTCTATATCTTCAGTGAGAAATTGATCAAATGTGTCATCAAGATACATTGATAATCACTGTTATAGAATCTTACAATATTGCAGCCAGAGACATGAAAGTTTTCTCCAATAATTGTATAAACTTGATATGTGTTGCTTATGTTCTTTCTCTTTAGTTTGCTAACTCCAGGTCTTTGAACACTTCATTTTGATACTATTTGTCTTCTCAAATGACCCTTTGAAACTTATTCTTCAGCTCTTGCACTTCATCATCCTGTCCATTAGCTTTAGCGATCCACATTCAAGAACAAATTTCATACTCTCTCCTTACATCCACCAATTGTCTTTTCCTTTTCCCCTACCTTTTTAGTGATCTTTGTTTTCTTAAGGTATGATGTTCTTAATATCACCCCACAGCTTATGAAGTCTTTGATCATTGTTGATCCATTGGCCATATCTGCTTTAGGATATTTTCTAAAATCTGCACAGATATATTCCAGATTGCATTTTGACTTTCATGGATTTCTTTTAATTTTCTTCGACTTCAACATGAACTTGCATATTAGCAAATGATGTTCTGTTTCACAGTCAGTCTTGGGCTTTGTGTTGGCTGATGATATTGAGCTTCTCTAGGGTCTATTTCCACATATATAGTCCATGTGATTTCTGTGCATTCCATCTGTATAAGTCTAAAATATAACTACCCTGTTCTTTGCTTTCAGTTACTGAAAACAGGTATTTGCAGTAAAAAAGTCACTGCTCTTGCAAAATTGTATCATGCAATCTCCAGCTTCGTTTCTTTTCACTCAGGCTGTATTTTTTCTTTGTTTCCAACTTTTACTTTTAAATGCATATAATAGTAAATGCATCTTGATTGTATGTTTTATCAGTTTCATACTAATTTTCAATTTCTTCATCACTAGCTTTAGTGATTTCTCCATAAACTTGAATAAGTCTTATATTTGTATATATTATCCTATCACAGACATGGTGCTTCAAAATAGATCTTGACGTAATTTTTGATGAATAATATGATGTCATTCCTCTTGAATTTTTCATTCTAAGCACAATAGATCTGATAGTCAGCAAACTCCAAATAGCCCATACTTGTTCATTCCTGCTCAGTAACACCTAGGATATTGATCTTTATTTGTCCCAGTTAATTTTTTATGATTTTGTAAGTTTCATACTTTGTGCACTGATTATTAATGGATGTCTGCAGCTGTTTCTTCTCATACCAAGTCATGTCTCCTTTAAGCAAGAGAAGGTCCAGAGCATTTATTTGATCCTGATCATTAATATGGACTCTATTTACTCTACTTGAGTAAGCAACCTTTCTCCAATCATATCTTGAATGTCTTCTGAGTGGAGAGGGTCATCTTTTGGCACTAATTCTAAGGTTACAGTGATTATCCTTAGGTCTTCAGTGACTAATTCCTCAGTAGCAGACAGTCTAGTCCTTGTGGACTTTAAGCAACCAATACAGCACAGTGAAGATAGATACTTGTAAAATGCAGTGGTTAAGAAAGCGATTCCTGGGGTTCACTAAATAGGCTTTGTTAGAATTTCAGGTCCTAAGTTACCAATGCTTCTTCCTCACTTATGATGCAAATTCTGTCTCTGCATTGCGCAATTCTCAACTCTAAAAGAACTCAATGATCATGGCTGCTTTAAGCCTTTTTTTTGCTCTATTCCCCCAACCCAAATCTCTTTACTCATTGAGAGATAGGGAAAGGGTACTGATGACCTATTAATTGAAATCACAGGACTCAACTTCCAAATCAATACTATTCATAGTCCATTGCTCAGAAATAATAACAGTAGCCCACTGTTGAAATATATGTTGAAATATATAATAAAAAAAAAAACTCCCACAAACTCACTGCCATCAAGTTGATACCAATCCAAAAAAAAAAAAATCTAAAGGACAGATTATAAGCACCCCTGTGACTTTCTAGATCTAGAACTCTTTTCAGGAGTAGAAAGGTATAGAAATGACTGGTGGTTTCGAACTCCTGACCTAGCAGCTAGCAGCCCAGTGTTAGGAAACACACAAGGGCAGATAGATATCAATTAAGGAGCTTTTGGTGACTATAGTGGTTAATGCATGGCTGCCAACCAAAAGATTTATGATTGGAACCCATTAATCAGTTCTAGGTTTCTGTGGAGAATCTGCTTCTGTAAAGATTATAGCCAATCACTCCCTGCCTCCACCACAAAACCCGATAGGCTGTTTTACTCTCCTACATGGAGTCACCATGAATTAAAATCGACTTAATGGTATTCAACACTACTAATGACAAGATGTGGAAGATACATTCGCTAGTTCTAGATCATCTCTGACAAATACTTTCATGTCATCAAGGTTCGCTTTAGGAAAATCATGTTGGGTTGACAGTTAAATGTGATTACATGAATAAAATGTTCAGCATCAGGTGTAGGGCACCTTTCCTCCCCCACCGCGGATGTGATCCTGACGCATAGCAATATTCTATCGGGCCTCCAAAGCTATCCGTGTTTATAGAATCAGATAACCTCGAGTGTCTCCTGTGGAGTGACAGTTGGCTTTGAACTGTGGCCTCGCGGTGGCCAGTCCAACACTTTCTCAACAGAACTATCAGGGCTCTATAAGTCTCCTGTGGATCATAAAGCTGATGGATTTTTTTATATTAGTAGTTAATAGCGCAGAAACAGCAAAGCCCACATGGAAGAAGCACACCAGCCCGTGTGATCAAGAGCGGCCGAAGGGAGCAGGTCTTGAGCATCAAAGAACAAGAATCACATCATTGTGAATGAAGGGGAGCGCAGGGTGGGGACCTACCGCCCACTGGTGGGTAACTGGTCACCCCTTTACAAGGGAATCACAGGGAGGAGACAGACTAGTCAGGGGGCAGCCGGGGAGTGACGATGCATACAAGCTTCCTCTAGTTCCTGAAGCCTTCCTCCCCCCAACCATCATGGTCCCAACTCTACTTTATAAGTCCAGATGGACTAATGAAGGTACACTGGTGGAGAGAGGAGCTGGAGATATGGGGAAACCAAGATGGATGAGCCCCTTTGGGCCAGTGGTTAGATTGGAGCTGCTGGATCAGTGGAGAGAAGGTGGGGTAGAGAGATAGAACCAACTGCAAGGGTATACACATAAGCTTCCATTGGAAGGACGGAAATCAAAGGAGTGGGTTGGGGGAGAGGTCAGGCAGTGTAAGATATGACAGAACAATCATAATTTATAAAGTATTGAGGGTTAGTGGGGAAAGGAGAGCAGGGGAAGAGGGGAAAGGATGGAAAAGCTGAATAAAGGGCTCAAGGGGAAAGGCAGTTGTTTGGAGAATGATGACAGCAACAAACATGTGAAGGTGCTTGGCACCGTTTGTTTATTTATGTATTGTGAAAAACGATGTACAAGCCCCCAATAAAACGATTTTTAATTTAAAAAAAAAAGGAAAAGGGAAGGGAAATTCAACATTTATTCACCAATTAACTTAGAAAATATATTGACCTTCTAATGTATAATGCCTTGCTTAATCTATGTTGAAACTGGAGAGCAATTTTCTGTAACTTGCTTAAAGGCACATATTTAATTAGATCTTGATATTTGATTCAAATTTATGTGGGTCCAATTCCAAATGTAATGTTCCTTTTGCAGTATAAGGAATATTTGGTTATCTGTTGCTCTGTAAAAACCAACCCTAAATTTAATGTGTTGAAACACTCTCTAATGACCTTTCACAGATTATTGATTGACTGGAATCACATATATATCTCTTGACTGAAATGTTTCATAGAAATTTCTGTTGATATTGAGACAGTAGTCATCTTTAGACTTAATTAGATTTGATAATCAAGATGGTCTTTATACCCACATATGCTACTTCCACTCACTTGTCTGAGATACCTGGCAACTTTCTGGTCATTTCTATCTATGCGCATGTATTCTTCCCTAGAGCAAGTATACAAGTGACTCAAACAGAAGATTCAAGGTTTTCTTTTGGCTTAACATAGCACCGCTTTGTTTACATTCTGATGGTTATGTACACAGGGCCAGTCATGTTGCCACATTTACATGGGATCACATGGGAGGCTGCAGGCCCTGTTGGCAGAGTTTAAGTGCTCAGCTATCTCAAAGCTCAATGATGCGAACTCACTAGCAGCTCTGAGGAAAAAAGAAGCAGCCTGCTTCCATAGAGATTATAACCTTAGACCCCATGGAAGAGTTCTATTCTACCTGTGATGGTTAGGTGCCTGTGAGGGAAAAGAAGTTGTTTTGCGCTCATGGAAATGACCTTGATTCTAGTGAGAGAAACAGATTATTAATACATTGGCACATTAACACACACATCAAAATTTCAGAAAGCACAAAAACTTTCTAAAGGAAAAATGAAGAGGGAATGTGGGAAGGGCCAGGGAACGTACATGAACATTGGGAAAGACAATTCTGAAGAGGTAAGCTTTTATTCATCAGGCAAATTTTTATTTCATATCTAAATAATCTTTCAGAGAAACCTCTTCTAAGGACTTAGGAAATATCAGTGAATAAGATAGACAATGCTCCCCTTCTCCCTGGAATCTACATTATGGGAGCTATTCCAGCAGAAATCTGACTAAAGCAAGATGAACACATCACACTGATTTTTACATTAAAATTGCCTAAGATCTGGGCTCTAGAAAAAGACTGAAAGCCCATTGGGTATGCCAACATCTATTTGATTTTATATGGATTCACTTCCAAGTAGTCACTGGATTCATAGAAAATGTTTGGTGCCACTATCAAGCATATGGTAATTGCTGGTTTTCTGATCTAACTTTTCACTTTGTTTTCTCTTTTTCTAGAGGGCTAAGAATGCCTTCAGGAAGCCGATTCTTATAAAGAAGTCTTGATTATATAAAATAACATTGAAGCTAAGATTATTTAGTACATCCCTGGGATTGTATCAAGAAGCCACAAATGGCCAGACAAGAACAGTCCTTTGATGAAGGCATAATGTGCTTGTAAATGTTCGTAGGGGGTTGTAAAATGATCACTGGAGGATCTCAAATCCTTATGCCTGAAATTTTTAAGTGCTGTCTTATTTGAAAGAAGTGTAGCTACAGGTATAATGGACTTTGGAATCTTGAAAGAATAGATTATGCAGATAATCTAGATAAACCCGAAATGACATCAGAAGTGTGTAAGAGAGGGACAAAGAGAGATTTTAGGTCCACAGAGGACAGCAGATGTTCAGAAGAGGAAGTCATTTAGTTACAGAGCAGAGAGAACAGCTATAAAGAAGGGCTGGGGTGGACAGGCGGGGTGGATGACCGCATAACAAAGAATTCTTGTCAAGCTGGAAAAAGCAAGGAGCAAATTCTGTCCTAGAACTGTCAACAGAAGTGGAGTGCAACTGAGCTGTTGGTTTGGGGCTTTTTGCTTCCAAAATGATGAAAAATAATGAACTTACTTTGTTTTGAGACAGCAAGTTTGCTTGTGGTAATTTGTTATGGTCGTCAAATGAAACTAATATAATATTTAGCAGTTAGCTTTTGGGGCAAAACTCTCAAAAGAATCATTATGTAGTTAGGGAAATACCAACTAATGATACAGGAAATCGCTTATGCTGAATTTTCAACCTTGTGGAATATTCCAGAAATCTTTATTATGTATCTTACCTAAGATCTGGGCTCTAGAAAAAGACTGAAAACCCACTGAGCAATACCAAGGTCTGTCTGTCTTTATTGCACATTTTTTTGATGAGAAGCTTTAGTAAAATCTGTGATTCTTTTTTGCATTTATATTGATTATACTAAAATGGCTCTTAGAAATTCCATCTCTTTGCTTTGAGTCTAGTCAAGCACCACATATAGTTTACAATAGGATTGAGTCTGAATAGAGGTAATGAGTTTATGGTAGATCTTTCAATTGTACAGATATTGTCTGCTACCTCAGACAAATTGATTTATATAGTCTGATGCTTGCAGCTCTGCATTAATAAATTTATATCTGATGCTAATACTACAATTTGCCTTATCTGGACATTCAATTTGTTTCTGGAGAAAATCAAAAAACCCTCTTTTCCCTACTTTCTCCATCACCAAAACTTCCACTCTCAGCATCCACTTTCAAGTCTTGTCATTCAAGTCATATTGAAATCTTTTTATGTTTCAAGGTGTGATACAGAGACATAGATGGATATTCCACTTCTCCATTCTATTAGTTTGGGTAGACTAGAGAAACAAATTCGTAAGCATGCATATGTATGTAAGTGAAAGGTTTATATGCAAGGGTAGCAGAGAAAGTATCTCCACCAAGTCCAAGTTCATAAATCTGATATTAGCGCATATGTCTGATACCATTCCGTAAGTCTTCTCACAAAGTACATGCAATGACAGCAAGACAATCACAGGCCTATGGGTGCAGAATCTTGTGTCTCCAGTGGTGGTAGAAGCATCTCAGTGCTGTCAGGGGTGTCCCTGTGGCTTCTCCAGTTATCAGGGCTCAAGGTCTATCTGTATGCTGCTTTGTGTCTCGCCAGCTGCAATGTCTCTCAGGGAGTGAGTCTTGTGTCTTGTCAGTAGAGTGTCTCCAAGGGACTGAACCTTAAGTTTCTCACCTCCAAGGGAGAAATACTGTGATATTTCCTAGAATTCTCAGGAGAAAACCATGCCCACACAGAGGTCTCATTGGCTATTTCCAGATTGACAGGCTAGACTCCACCCCTACACTCCCAATCCTGAAATTGACACAAGAGTACATGACTGCTACACCCATGCATGTAAATGAGCTCTGTTTTCATAACTGAGGGCATTTTGTCTTAAACTATATTAATGCTTACCTATCCATTTTTCCCACCAGGATAATTCCTCTGGATCCTTCAGAATCATTTGCAGTTCACCTAGATGCACGTCTTCATTTTCCGTAAATTATCTTTCTGTGTTCTGTTGCTGTTTTTGTTGCTGATGTTGCTGCTGTGAGGTACCTTGACTTGGTTTTGACCTACGGGGCCTTATGCACAACAGAAAGAAACACTATCCAACCTTGAACCATGATCACAGTTGTTCCTACACTTGAGCACATCAATGCAGCCATGGAGTTTACCAATCTGCTTGAGGGCCTTACTCTTTCTTGCTGCCCACACCCCATCTCTCCTGACAACATAGCCAAAGACCATAAAACCAAATCTCACTACTCTTGCCTCTATGGAGCCCTTTGGCCATACTTCTTCCACTGCATACATGTTTGTTCTCTTAACAGACCATGATGTTTTCAATGGCCTTTTCCCTGACCCACAATTCAAATGGACATATTTCTCTTCTGTCCTTCCCTTTTCAGCCAGCTGTCACATGCATATGAGACAATTGAAGACACCATAGCTTAGATAAGGCATGTGTTAGCCCTCAAAGTAACATCCTAGCTTGTCAATATTCTAAAGAGGTCTTGTGCAGCAGATTTACATAAAGCACATGTTGTTTCATCTCTTGGCTGCTGCTGTCATGATAATGGACAGTGGAGCCAAGTAAAACAAAGTCCTTCACAATGGCATTCCTTTTCATTTATCATAATGTCACCTATTGGTCCAATCGTGAAGATTGTGGTCTTCTGTACATTGAGCTGTAATCCATATTGAAGATGAGAACAATCTCCTCAAATGTGGATGTAGAGAGCTTTAAAGAAATTTATTCTCACAGTTCTGGAGCTAGAAATCCAAATTCAAGGCCCATCTGTTTTGGTTTCACTTTGTTGGCCATATATGAACCAGTTGGAACTGGGTAGAAGCCTTGCCTTGAAACATCTAAATACTAAGGGAATAGAAGGCATAAATTCTAGCTTGAAGTCTAATGGGAAGATAACATTACATGGAGGACACTCAACAAATATTTTAATTAGTGAATTAATTAATTAGTATGTTATTTTGCATTTAATAGTCGCATATGTACTAATCTTTTAAATTGCCCAAATGCTTCTAAATCTTCTCATTGCCCAAAATCATTCCTAGATTTTGAGTCTAAAACAAGACAAATGCTTGTACATTTCTGTAACCAGTGTTTGTATCTCTGCTTGAAACAAATTATAGTTAATTATATATACATATATTGCAAAAGAAGCAAACTAGTCTAAAAGTATGCAAGAATAACTCAGAAGTAAGCCAATTTCATTTTATTCTAGGAAAAGTAAAACCAAAAATGTCCAATCTTGTCATCCTGAAAACACAAATCCTTAGCCACCTTCCTGTCACTACCTTAAATTCTCCAGGGAAATAAACAGACAACAAAAGCCAGATTATTTAATTTACTTAAATGGAATCTTTCCCTCAAGAAATAGTGTGGGCCGGGCTGAGCCCCGGTGGCGTAGTGGTTGTGCGCGGGACTGCGGCCCACTGAGGTTCAATTCCAGCAGTGGGGCTGGGCCTCCTACTCCCACCACCGGAGAGCAGTGATGCCCTAAAAACTAAAAAAAAAAAAAAAAAAAAGAAATAGTGTGGGCCTTTCTGATGCTCTAGGCAAGACCCCATAGAGCTATAAAGACACCTAAGACACCTATATCTTAAAGTAGATGAGCCTGAAAAGGAAAGTTACAAAAGGAAAAGTCCCCAAACACTTCTTGGGTGTGTCCAGTCCTTTCTCCTTAGACCAAACATAATTCTCAATCATCTAGTCTAGATCTTAGCATCCCAATACTGGCGGGGGGGAGGGGGGGCGCGGGGAAGAAATGCAGAAAAAGGGGTGAAAGAAAGAGAAAGACCTGAATTTAGAGTCCAATGTACCTTCCGGGACTCTATTTTTTTTTTTTTTTGAGAAATGTCATGATCATCATTGACATTCTAAGTAGCTCCTTTTAAGCTAAAAGAAATCCTGTTACTTCTAATTCTCCAGCTATAGGAAAGGATGACAATGTGTCCCCCACATTTCCCAATTGGTCACTCAACCCACAACTTCAGAGCATAATGCTATTCCTTCCTCCCACAACAAGTTCTACTCACTACAATAACCTTATCATGCGCGTTAGATGTGTATTCACTTATATCAATGCCCCCATTGTGTGTGGAGGAGGATCCTCCAGAGTGGCTGAAGAGAATACTTGCATCTAATGGTTGGCACAGATCAGCCCAAAGTAATTGGCCTGTGAAAAAGATAGAATCAAATGAAATCCAGCGATTTAGATAACAAACTCATTTCTATTTCTAACCCACTACAAACATTACTGTTAAGTATTGATCAGTCCAAGAAATGAGGTACTTTACCCACCTGAAAGCCATCATGTTAGGTAAATCAATAATTTTATATTCCCTTGGTGCCCTTTGCATGATGAGCAATTTCTTTGCATTCCATATATCTTAGCTTTTGCACCCCTAAGTGGCCCTTGAAGAAGGGTATTTTTTCATCAATTAGAAGCAAATTATTCAAGGGAAGTATTTTTATGTGATCCATCTTAATTGTCATAAACTATCTTCATCTTAGAATATTCATCTTGGCATTCATCTTAGAATATTTGTCTTAGTCAACTGAGCCCACATGGAAGAAGCACACCAACATTCATAATCCAGGGATGGTAAATTATGTAATCCAAGTCCAAGGAGAGAGGAGTATGAGAGCTTAAATTGTGAGGTTCTTGAATGCAGAAGCCTATGAATGACAGTGGAAGCCCAAAATACATTTGCAGGGTCTAGACAGAGAATAAGCCTCCAGAAGTTTCCCTCTAACTATAATTGAGGGATGGAAATATGCTTGCTATCAAACAGGGAATTGGCAAGAAAACGGTAGATTAAAGTGATAAATCTGACTTGAATGATTAAAACCTTGTTACTTTATCTCCCATCTGACACACTTTGTGTATGATCTGGTCTTTGATATTTTCTGCTGTGTTTTTTTTCTTATTGGGGCTTGTCTCTGTTGTATTGTGTCACTGTTTGTAACCTTTGTGATGCTCTGTTACATATTTTTCAGCATATGACACTCAGGATAGGTGATTCTATGGAGACAACAACTAGAATAAGGATTCCAGGAGGCTACACTATAAAAACTCAGTACAAGACTATTTAATTGGAGTAAATGCATAAGCTGAAAAATATCAACAAAACAAAGTCTAGCCTTTTATTTAGCAGGCATAGTTAATTGGCTTAATTGATTTATTGTCAAACAAGCGGTGCACGTTTATGTCCCAAGTCACATTCAGATTGAAATACTGCCTTCAAAATGTGAGCTTCTAGATAGCGCAAAGACTGAATATTTGACATATGAATTTTAGACTGAATTTGTTTCTTAGGAGCATTTGATGGTTGCATATACCTATACACATATATATCCTCAAAGTTAGCCAAATCAAACAAACAAATGAAAGAAGTCTCTGATCCTACAAAGAACATCTGACTTCGAGCACAGAGCTCTTTCATATCCCTGGATATCATTTTCACTTTTTTCAAGCTATGTATTTTTTTCATCACAAAGGCAACCCATGGAAAAGGGGTAGGGGGCTGGATAAACATGCACAGGGTAAATGTGGGATCTTTCTTTCCTTTCACACCCAGGGGAAAACACACATAAGCCTGCTGTCTTCTAGCCTTTCTTTATTCCCCTGTAAAAGCTTTTCATCTTTTATACCCAACTGACGGCCTAAGAGCTAATCTTGACATTTCTACCCCAGTTTCCCTCAGAAGCACGATTGACCTGCAATTCTTATCTCCATTACCCATAATCACACACATAAGCCAAGCACAGGACATAGCCTGCCACTGGCTGTTCAACACATAGTATTATATAGATGGTAAAATAATGACTGAGCTCAGGAAGGTTTTATCCATCATATTACAAAGATTAATCTAGTTTTCTCCATATTCTGTTGATTGTGAGAAAGCCCTGCTAATCACAAAGCCAACAGTTTAAAACACCAGTTTCTTTGTGAGACACAGATGGGTTTTTTCTGTTCTCATAAGGTTTATGAACTCTGAAGTCTATCCTGTCTTACGATCACAAGAGATCAGAATCAACTTGAAGGCAGAGAATATGCTACATATATCAAACTTGGCTTTTTTGTGTGCAAAAAAAAAAAAGCAATAGGATGCAGTTACTCACAAAGAGTTGTTATTTCTGAGTCTCCGACTTCCCAGACATGGACTATGTCTGTCTCTTTGGATCTCCCTCAGATCTTCTATTGCTCTCCATAAACATGATTCATCATCAGGCCTGACAGTTAATATCTGTTAAGTCCATCTGCTTGCTTGAGAAGTTCCCACAAAGCAAGTCAAATATCCAAACTAACTTGTGAACATTCTTTTCATAAATGGAAATGTTTGGGGAAGGAATGCATAAACAGGAGGCTTTCCATTGGAGAATGATGACAGCAGTGGATGTGCAAAGGTGCTTGGCACAGTATGTTTATTTATGTATTGTGAAAAACGATGTACAAGCCCCTAACAAAATGATTTTTAATTTTAAAAAAGACAATCATTTGTGTCTGCTCTCATTGGTCATAACTCATAGAAGTGCTCTGTCCCATCTCAGGAGGAAGCCCACTACATACACTGTCTTCTAGAATCTATCTGTCTTCTGGAAATATGTAAAAACTGGCAATAATTATGTGTGATTCTTCCTAGGCTAATGGAAAGGAAAAGACTAGAATAAACTTTCCAAATGGCCTATGAGATATGATCCTTGGCAGTTTCTCTTAGTCTCTTTCTCCACAATGTATCTGAATAAATGTTGTTGCCCCGTTCAATCCTTTTAGGTAACTCTAGACCCAGTATACATATACTATAACTTTAGCAATGGCCATAAATGACCCCCATGCCTTATTTTCAAAAATGTCTAACATACTTTGGGCATGCTATAAGGAGAGATATATCACTTCATAGAAATGGGTACCATGCTAGGTAAAATAGAGAGCAGGCACAAAAGAGGAAAACCCTCAATTAAGTGAATTGACACAGGAGGCACAACCATGGGCTCAACGATAATGAGCGCTGTGAGGATGGTGTCGGACTAGGCAGCGTTTCACGCTGTTGTCTGTGGGACCCCTATAATTCTGAACACACAGGCAGCACCTAGCAACAATCACAAAAACAACCAATACAGCTGAAGCATTTCCTTCCACAGTAACTACATGTTGCTCCTCATTTGAAAATCACTTCAACACCCATCGTCGCTGGTTTAAAAATCAATGGTGCTAATCTCATACAATTGCTGACTATGTTGTGGTGGCCTCCAGGTAACCATCTGCTAAGTAGAGAGAACAACCAGCAGCATTTTCTGAAATCATATATTCTTTTGCATATTTTTATTTATCGTCTGCCCCCCTTTTCTATTTTGAATGACAAGAAGTCAGAGAAAGCAGACACTTATCACCATATGCCACTTGCCAGAGTCCAAGAGACCATCTGCTCCATCCAATACCATGATCAGTTGCTTCACACAAATACTCCAGGAATAGCTTTTGGAATTGAACTAAGTTATCTTCAGTTTGCGAAGTCAGTTTTCACAAGCAAATTCATACTTTGGCAAAGGCTACATGCCAAGGAACATCAAATATTAATGACAGAATGAGACATGTCAAATAAAAAGAACCTTTCATAGTTACCAAATTTTATAGACAGAGTTTGAGAATTCACTGCAACTTTCTCCAGGCTTCAAAAGATCTGATTCCAACATCTCCCAACCCTTGTGTAAATACAGCTAGGCACCCCATTTTCTAGTGTTTCGAACACACTGATATTAGATGCCCCTCACTGAGTGTTGCTGGGTAGAGAGGTCCTCGGCATTTGGGGGCAGAGTCTTCTGAGTGGTATTGCAAGCTCTGTCAGTGAAAATCATCATAATGAAGTGACCAATGTCATTTCTGAGGTCCTACTAATCTCAGGGATGGCTGAGTCATTCTCTTTCCTCTCAGATACATAAGGAAAAAGTGGGAAAAGCTGTTATGCTGTTTATTAATGATGTTAATAATTTAACCCCATCCTATTATTATATATAATAAAGCTAGTTCATAAAATTTATGTACCAAAACAGAGAGAAATGTCTTCTTTGAGTCACTGCAAGGTTTTGCTTCCTTCTGGTTTTGCAAGTCTCTGACAGTACCTAGTTCCATCATTTGAAATAACTACAGATCCTACTTTCTTGTAAGTCAATTTCTATTCTTTATTCATTGACAGAATAACTTTTACTTGAGGGGGGGGACTAGAAACAGCATCCAGATTCATAATTAAATTGATAAAAATTTCTCTTTGGACATTCAGATCTTGGTTTATACAAATAAAACCCTGGTATTTTTTGTTTCCCTTTTCACTTTACCCTTTGATTTTGCCAAAACCTTACCAACAAAACCTTACCAAGTTTTAAATCACCAACCAAAGCTCACCTCAAGCACCAGGGTGAACAATAACACTTTGATCAGCTGGATGCTTTCAGCTGAGGCCTAGTCATTCCCTGTGATGTGACAGAAACATGATGTGAACATCAGGGGAGGGGCTGTGGGCACAAAGCTATTGAAAGAAGATTAATATGCTATCTCCTTTCTCAGATCATAGCTCTGATAAAATTCAAAGCAATTTGCTTACAGATGTGGCCTACTTATATAAGGATACTGTAGAATAACTTCTTGGTGTATGTGTGTGTGTATTTTGGCATGGTGTGGACCTTGCATTTGACTTTTCAACTTCTGGTCCTTAGGACTTGAGCCAATTTTCAGTCATATTGCCTACCAATCCTGGGAGCCTTCAGCAGCCTGTCATCTTACCTGTCAACTTGGAGACAGTCACCTTTCCAGTTACAACCCTGGTTTTCTGACCTTGGATTCACCCACCTCTGCCTGGGGTGTTCTTGCCGATCCTAGATTCATCAGTCCCCAAAGCTACTCAAACCAGAGAAGCCACCTGCGTAACATCTGACTCACAGATTTGAAACCAGACTCAACTTACTGGTATCCACAACTGTAGGAACCATTTTCTTGATACAAATAAAAATGATATATACATAGATATAGGTGTGGGTGTGGATATAGATACAGAGACCAGAGAGAGAGTTGGAGATACTATAGCTGGAGAGATCATTTAAATCTAGAAATCTAGGTCTAGGTATAAGTCTAGATCTGAACATAGATATACATATATACATAAATCTATTTATAGCTATTGGTATGCATATAGATATACATATATGTGGATAGGCACACATATAGATATATGGCACCAGGAGTCCTTGTGACATAGGGCGTTATGAGTTGAGCAGCAGCTAAAAAACCACCAGGATGCTGCGCTGGAGAGATTTGAAACGTTTTGCTCCCATAAAGATTTACCACCTCAGAAAACCCACAGGAGTCATTCTACTGTGGAGATTTGCTACAAATTGAAACTAATTCAATGGCAGGAAGGTTTGAGTTAGAAAAGTGTCATTGGATTTGCTTCTACTGGAGAACCCAGCCTGAAAGAGACTACTCCTATAAGAAATGGTTTTCACTCCACAAGAAACATCCTTTGAGAGTTTCAGGAATCTATGAGTGGGAACCACATCGCAAGGGTAAAGTTCTGGCTAGAGGGGGGACGCGTGTGAAAGGCAAAGCAAGCTATACTAAGAGGGAGGTTGGCAAAAAAGCTTGATGGAGGCCAGGAAAGACACTGAATTCTGCGCAAAGGTTAAAGGCAAAGAAGCAAATATACAACCCTGCAATCACATCACCTACAAGCAAATGCCTAGACAGACATGCAGGAAAACTGAGTGTGGGAGGGAGAGGGACAGTCTACCCATTGACAGATAGAGATTTCACAGAAGATATTTGTACCTGACTGTTCGCTTTTGTTGACACCATATCCAAAAAGTAGAAGGTGGTTGTGGGAGTGAGGGGAGGAAAAAGACATAAAAACTTCTTAAAAATGGACAAACACCTTGCGTGAATGAGTCACTGGGCCAAGAGGCTCAAGATGAGAGTCTCCACGCACATCAAGGTCAATTAGTTTGAAATAGTTCACAAAGAAAATTACCTTCATTCTACTTTGGGGAATAATGTCTGGGGTATTAAAAGCTTGTGTGGGGTCACCTATGGTAGAGCTGCAGGGAAAGTGGAATGATGCAAAGGAAACACCAGTGTCTATTGGACAAAGCCAGGGTCTCACTCTCAGGACCCACTTCCTGGAAAAGGATCACAGGAAAAGGTCCTCATGTGTGAGAAAGTAGTCTTGCAGCAGATGTGCCCCATGCTGTTTGACTTCTTGACAAGCTGCTTCCAAGTTGCTTAATACATGAGACAAGAGTTGTTATATGCCACAACAGGGAGGGTCCCTCCAAATGACTGAAGGTAGTCATCACAGGGAAAATATTGCATGATTTCACTAATATGAAGTACTTAGAACAGACAAATGTACATATAGTATGAGCATTTAATAGCCACCACCAAGAGCAGTAGAGAGGAGGAGTTCACTAATTAGGTAGTACTGAATTTTTATTTATGAGAAAGGAAATTTGACAAGGGATATATGCAGTGGTTTCACAGCAGGACTGATAATTAGTTTTATCAAATTGAAACAACAAAAAAAGCGCCATCAAATTGTCAAATGTCTTCTCTATATTTTCACATATATATACATACACACACATATATATATCCTTTAACACAAAAGTATTTTATTTTGAAAGTGTGGAATTGGGAAAATGAGATAAGAATGGGAGGGAACCAATAAATGTATTTCTTCAAGCTAGCCTCAGGGAATATCAATGACAATTCATGCGACATTTCACAAAGAGAATAAGCTGCATCCTACCTTGGTGCATAGTGATGGGGTCTTAAATGTTTGTGAGAGGCCTTCTAAGGCAAATATTGTCTCCCCTTTCCAAGGTGGAGGGTGGGAAGAGAAGAGTGCTAAAGCACAAAGACAAATGAACACAATGAGCACATTGGACAAAGAGCATGTTCAATTACCATTATGGGTAACTTCCACTGAACATCCTGGGGAACTATCGATCAGTGAGGTACACATCCAGAGTTATATCTTCTATGCATGAGAGAAGTATATAGTTATCCACCAATCTCTGTGCTGAAGACTCCAGTCTGTACATTCTCTTGATTGTAAACCATATATCTAAGATACATGACAGGGAGTGAGCTTATCTCAGCATATCTAGCCTGCTATTTGAGTGATCAAACTACTTCTGATGGCATGTGATCTGATCTGAATGAATGTGTTGGGGAGAAAGGAATATGAGCAAACCACCAGAAGGATCTACTACAACAGCCCCAAAGACCCATTCTCTCACTTATGTCTGCAAGTACTCTGGATAGGTAGGTTTATTGTGCCAAGCTGGCTAGTAGGAACATGCAGGATTAGTAGACCACAGTTTGCTTGGAGAGCAAAGAGATAAATGGCTCTACATGGCACAGCCCCCCTCTCTCTCTTGCACTCTCATGATCAGACCAGTGTGCAGCTGCTTTAACTTATTATCTGCCTCAACTTGTGAGCAACAATACCTGTGAGACAGTCAACCTGTGAATTGTTGCCAGAGGTTGAAGTTGTCTTTGAGACTTGCTTTGCTAGTGTGTACATTGCTTGAGCTTGAGGCTGGTGGACCCTGTCATCTTGCATTACTTGAGTTCGATATCCCATCTGGGCCTCTTTTGCTATACTCCTGAGCTGCTGCCTGTTGATGGCCCAACCTGTTGTTTGTTGCCTGTGGACTGCTTGCATAGCCTGAAGGAAGACTCAGATGTCTGCTTCCTTAACCTTGGACCTGGCAAACATCACCTCCACCCCACTCCCACTGCCTCCATGATTTCAAGGATTTCCAATACATTGAATTTTCTATGGAAGTGAGTTAAAGAGATCCCTCTGGAGCACCTATGTGGTCTAACTAGCTGCTATATTCCTCCATGCTGTATAAATCTATCCATACATGTATAATCTACATAAGTATATCTATAATCATATGTGTCCTGCTTTTGTTTCTCTAGAGAACTCTGCCTAGCACAGACTCTTTTTTTTTCATAGACTCTTTTTCTAGCTAGTTCCAAGAGGCCAGCAATAGTTATTACCTTTGTGATAGTATTATTCTTCATAAAAACTTCCAATAGGAGTCCTCCCTCTATATTTTAGACTCTGGAGGATAATGTGATTTATAGCTCCAATTCTTGATAGGTCATCTAGAAATACTTTTAATGAATGAATGAATAAGTAATTGAATGATCTTGTAACCATTTTGAAAGAAAACAAATTTTGAGAATTCTTCAGCTAACGTTTGAGTGGTCTCTGGGACTCAAAAGACTCTACCAAAATAGAGAAACTAATTCAGGAAAATCAGTCATGATAATGGATGAATAAAAGTAATTGTATTAAATAAATCATTGTTTGTTCTTTTAATAACACCATTTATCTTTCCCTGTACACATTTGGCAAGGGATAGATGTCTTTCCTGTTCCAGATGCATCTTATAAGT
>PVJH01023496.1:0-34682 GCA_004026705.1 Nesogale talazaci | reverse complement strand
TCCACACCCACTTGCAGTGTTCCGATGGGGGCAGGAGGCAGGGGCAGAGATAGGGCCCAGGCCTGTGTCAGAGGAGGGCCAGGGTGTTCACACCACCCCCTGCCTGGAGACTCTTTTCCCAGCCATCCTTCCAATCACCATCTGATGGGATCCCAGAGATCATTTGTGCAAGTCCAGCCATGGCATGTCCTGAGGTGCCGAGAACTGGAGCAGGAGCTGGTCCCTGGAGAGGTGACCCTGGCTGTGGTCTTCTTCTGCCCTCGTCTTCACTGCCTCCTGCTTTTGGACTGTCTTTTTTTTTTTGGGGGGAGGGCATCGCTGCCCTCTGATGGTCGTGGGAGCTACCCAGCCTTGCTCCTGGAGAGCTGCTGCTGGATTTGAACCGCCAAGACAATGGGCCACAGTCCCGCACTCAACCACTACATCACTGGGGCTCAGCCCCTCACTTCCTCCTGCTTTTGATTGCTGCTGCTACTGGTTTACTCTCAGGAGAAGATTTCTACCGATGAAGTCGCTTAAAAACAAAACAAAATAATCAAACTGACTGCCACGGAGTGGAGGGAGACTCACAGAGACTTTCTGCGTGCTCCATGAGGCAGGTCTTCAACGACCGGGCTCTCTTACCAGCAGCTCACCGGGTCTTTCTTTCAAGACATTTCTGGGTGGACGGGAACCACCAACAGACTAAGATCATTCCAGGTTTTTCAAACCAGGGGTTAGTCTATTCGGTTCCTCACTGCTCCATTCTAGGGGCTTTACCTCCCCGAGTCCCAAGACAGTACAATCTTTAGTATTCCTGCCCCCACTGTTAGGATCCAGTTCCCCAGGGTTAAGGACTCAGACAGGTTGTTTGCTTTTATGCCTCTTTGCTTCCCACCCACAGTGAGTATACTCAGTAAATATTTATCAGATTGAACCGAAGTATTGTTTTTTAGTGAGAACCATCATTCTATCAGCAAACATGGGCACTGGGTTGTAGGTGGTTTGTGAACTCATGAGGCCGGTGTAGGCCAGAGAGACTCGGAAAGACATTCTCAATGGAGGTCGATGGTGGAAAAATTGGGTCTGTCACATTTGCATTTCCTGTTCTAAGATGGCCATGATGGATGAAGGGACGGATGGACAGATGAGTGAATTAAAACTCAAGGCAGAAATAAGCCTCAGACAGCATATTAGTTTGGGCCAGGACGTGTGTGTGTGTGTGTGTGTGTGTGTGAGCGTGCACTTGTGTGTATGCATGTGGGTGATCGTCATTGGTTGTCATTGAGTCAGCTGACACCCTCATGTCAAACTTACATGCCACGGATGAAATGTTGTCTCGTCCCATGCTGGCCTCACTGCTGCTGGCATGTTTGAGCCCATGATCGTGGCCATGGTGCTGATATGTGTGTGCGCACACATGTGTGGACATGTATGTGCATGTGCTTCAGGAATGGGTGAGGCAGAGGGAGAGGGCCCTGCAGCACAGGAATATAGATTGCAGTATGGAAGTTATGGATTCCTTGAGTTTCAGGCTGATTTTGAATTGACCTGTGTGGGCAGTTGGGAGCCATGGAAGATGTGTGAGCTGGGGCACGACTTGACGGGCTGGTGCTTCAGATGGGTGCACTAGGCAGCGAGCGCAGGCTGGGCGGGAGGCCGGGAGGGCCCCAGGTGGGATCAGGCCCCATTTAGCGCTAGCAGGCGAGGGCAAGCTGCTCAAACTCTGAGGCTTGGGAGCGAGGCTGGGAGGAGGGATGAAGTCACCCCTCATTTCCTCCCTGCAGCTACCCGGTGGGCGCTCAGTGTGGGGCTGCCTGAAAGAGCAGTCTTCAGCCCTCAGGGCAGTGAACTGCTGACTTGCCCCGACTGCTGGAGCTGCGCACAGTCTGCAGTGCCGGGAACTGGGCGCGGTGGAAACAGGTTTAGGCACATAGAACCAGCTCTGGACCCAACCAACCGGGGAACCTGGGCTGGAATATCTAATCACTCTCTGCCCTTCCCTGTCCCATGGAGGCATGTGTGGCGGGTGGGTGGTGGGTGGGGGAGAACCTGGACCCTACAGAGCACAAGCCCTGAACTCACACTCGCCTGAGCTCACACCCCTGGGTGTGCACCCCCCCACACACACACACTGGAGTATACCTATGTACATCAGAGTGTACACACATACTTGAGTACATACACACACACACCTGAGAGTGCACCTCAAGGGAAGGTTCAACAGGCAGAGGGGTGGTTCTAAAGTAGAGAGAGGGCTCAGAGAAGGAGGTGGCATTTTCTCCGGCCTTCAAGGTGATGTTCAGTGGAGGGACCTGCATGGTCAAAGTCGCCATTTAAAAAGCATGCAGGGCCAAGTTCTAAGGATGAAAGTAACCCCAGTTTCCACCCTGTCATCTCCAGAAGGTAGCTGAACACCACAGAGTGAAGCAAAAAGGAAGACTTCTTGTAGAGAAAGGACCCCGTCAGGGTGAGGTCACATGCAAAGCAGTGGAGTCTGGAGGCAGGGAGACCCACCCAGGAAAACAAGGTGGCCCAAGGATGCTGTTGGCCTCTCTGGCTGTCCTGGCATTCTCCCCCAGGAATCATACTGGTCATCAACAGATGACTGGCGAGGCAATTCCCAATGTGTCCATATTACCGCGTCACCATTAGAAGGAATGGAGAACTGATCCTGAATTTGTTCCACATGTTCTATATTTCACTTTCTCTATATCCAAGACCTTTCAGTGCGATCCTGATCAGAGTTGGGAGCTGGGCACCATCTAGGACTTCTGGTCTCAGGTTGGTGCAGGTTGTGATCCATGTGGCCCATTTATCCTGGGTCCTGATGGTTGCCTCGAGTCTTTGCTCATCATGAAGGTTTTGCATGACCCCGAATCATTCCCATTAAAATAGCTAATTTTATGTTCCGTGAACTTCACCTCAATTGGAAAGATAAAGACCAAACCAAACCCCAGAAAACAAACACCGTACAGAATCACTCTGTTCTTTGGCAACAGACTCAGCAGTTTATTCTTTGCAGGCTACCGTGGAAGGGAAAAGCAGAGCAAGGCCAAGCAAGGTCTCAGACTTGGTTGTACTTGGGATAGTTGATTTGACTGCATGAGCATGTTTGGGAGGTACAGATGGCTTCCCTCTCAGGGGGGCAGAAAGGAGGGTGGTGGTGGCTGAATACAGGACAGGCAAGTTTCCTGAGCAGCCAGCCGAAACCTTTGTAGCAACATGCTGTCACTGGGGGTGAGGTGGTGAGGAAGGCTGGCGCTGCCAAGTTGGGAGGTGTACTGGGGGTGGGGGTGGGGTGGGGAGGGCCTGGCCAGGGAAGGCAAGACTCACGAGAGGGCCAGAGACAACAAAAGAGGCTGGGGGCCGGGAGATCCACAGAGATTCTTCTGTGGGGGCAGAATAGACACCTTGAGCTGATACTTGACCTGGGACATAAAATTAGGAGGAAGGAGGACGGCAAGCCTTTCATCAGCACTTAGCACCTTCTAGACTCCTGGAAGGTCTGAATCTCACTGCCATCGAGCTGATTCTGACGCATTGCATCTTGGCCCTATTGGACAGGGGAGAATGCCCCTGTGGGTTTGCGAGATTTTAGCTCTTGAGGGGAGAAGTAAATCTCATCTTTCTCCCGCATCTTAGTAGGCAGTTCCTTTAATTTTTGCCACTTCTGACAGCTCAATGCTACCATCCCTAGTTCTTTGGACTTGCTCAGAAAGGTAAGTAATTTGACCATACTTACATAGTAAGCGGCAGAGCTGGGACAAGGGCCCAGGCTCCCTCGACTCAGCTTGTGGAGCTTTCTGTTTGTACATTATCTGGAGGGAAAAGCGAGAGCTCTGGAGCGGGCTACACCTCACTTCTTGGTGCATGACGCTGAAAGCCTTCTCGCCGCAGGAGCACTTGGTGATCCAAGTGCATTTTAATGAAGGGACAGAAAAGTTTCGGGTTTTACAGTCTCAGCGGGGACACACTATTTCTGGAACGCGTGCCCGGCTGCCTGGAAACCGCGCTGGGGTTCACAACTGGGCACACACACACACATACACACACACACACACACACAAAACTGGTGGGGGAAAAAAAACTCGTGGAAAGAGCCCTGGAACAGGAATGTGAAGTCCACACCTGTGAAACTGGGGAAATCGCCAGAGGTCAAGAGGAGGTGCGTGGTCTCCAAAGGGTTCATAGACGCTTACACAACACACATGTGGGAAAGACCCCCCCTGGGAGAGACCCCACCCCACCCTTCCCCCAACCCGTGCCAGCAATATGCACTAGAGCAGCAGTTTTCACCCTATGGGTTGTGGCCCTTTTGGGGATTGAACGACCCTTTCACAGAGATCCCCTAAGATCATTGGAAAATACGTATTTCCGATGGTCTTGCGAACTGAGACACCACTCCTCTGTCTGTCTCCAGGCGGGTCCGCCCACATGTAGCTATTCTTACGTATGAGTACCTGGTGTGAAGACTGTTACCATGCTTCAAGATAAAATTTCATTTATTTGTAATTAGAAGTAAATATTCCACAATGTAGAACGGCATTGTTTTCGGAACGAACCACTATGCTTTAATGGTGTTCAATTTGTAACAATGAAAATACACCGTGCATATCAGATATTTTTATGACAGTTCTTAACAGTAGCAAAATGATAGTTATGAAGGATCAACAAAAATAATTTTATGGTTGGGGATCACCCAACTGAAGTGAAGGGTTGTGGAATTAGGAAGGTTGAGAACCACCGCTTTAGATCAAGGGCAGAGTAAAAGAGAACTGGCCTTCCTGGAGCTGGGGTGTGTAATACCTCTGGCTGGAGAGGCATGGTCGAAAGTATTAGTTAACTCCATTGACTGCGTGTAGGCCCACCTGTGTGATGGCTTGGTCCTAGATGGAGGCTAGGTTTTAGGTTTCACCTGAGTTAGGGTCTTAGTTTGCACATGCCCGGTTTTCGATTTCCCCATAGTTTGTCAATTAGTGTGCCTGATCCCTTTCCAACCCCTGTATTGGGGCCCTTTTCGGGTATTGGGGAGTGTGGTAGTTATATAATCGTTTGTCAACTTGAGGATTAAGAGTGAAGGGGTGGAGTCTAGTCTGTCAATGAGGTCATAGCCGATGAGGCCTCTGTGGGTATGGCCTTCCCCTGAAGACTCTGGGAAGACTCTGGTATTTCCTCTTTGGATGCGGGAGACACTCTACTGACAAGGCTGACTTCCTGTGAGACAGACATCCCTGAGGAGAAGCCACATGGACCATTCCTGAGAAGTTCCATAGAGACCCCTGCCTGCGCTGAGATTCTCACAAGGCCACTGGACCCCAAAGGCTTTCCACCCACTGGCCTGTGATCTTCCTGCATTCAGTATCATTGTATGTATTTTGTGAGTCGGAAAATGACTTTATAGATCGGTATCAGACATAGGATGTTAGCAGCTGGGCTATATGAAAAAGAACTTGGCATCAGGATTGGAGGAAGGCTTATTAACAACCCGTGATATGCAGATGCCACAACCCTGCTTGCCGAAAGTGAGGAGGACATGAAGACTTACTGATGAACTTAAAACAAACTTCCGTCTTCAATGTCACGGGACTTGGAACATGTTATCAGAAGAGGCCAGTCCCTGGAGAAAGGGCCGCGTGCTTGGTGAAGTAGAGGGACAGCAAAAGAGAAAGTGGCCTTCCATGAGACGGGCTCACTCGGTATGAGGCAGGGTGCCAGACTGGGTGGGGTTTTGCTCTGCTGTACATGGGATGGCACTGAGTCAGCGTCAACTCGATGACACTTAACAACAAAACAACAACAACAACAACAACAACATGGTGACTCCAACATCCGAATTCACACGTAGCTACAGCCCCCTGTTAGCTGTGTGTCCATGGTGCTGGAGAGGACTCAGGAGCGACCAAGCCTTCGTCGTGGATCCAAAGAGGAAGGGAAGACAGATTAGCTGCTGGTGCTGGGTTGTAGGTGAGCCTGGAGGTGGTCCTAGGAACCACCTGTGACGATGGGCATCGCTCTGGTGCTGATGTGATGTGGCAGGCTGTATCAGGCGCGCTCCAGCATGGTTGCATGCGGGGGGTGGCGGGAAGGAGAGCCCATGAGGGAGGCAAGATTCGAGCATGGAGATTCAGGGGGGCGGGCAGCCAGTAATCAGGAACTCCAGCAGCAGCAGCAGCACTCTGGATTCCGGGAAGGGGTTTGGCATGAACAAGGTGAAGAAGGAAGCAGGTACTGAGATGTCGCAGCATCTGAGCCGAGATGAGGACCCCTTCTCAGGAACCAGGGGAGCAGATGGGGGCTGAGTCTCAGAACCAAGGCAAGATCAGGAGTTGACCTGAGACTTGGGCAGCTGTAGGAGTCAAGTTGGCCCCAGAGGGCCCTGGGTAGGCTGGCCTGGGACGTGGCTCCATGGGGGTTGGGAGTGGGGGCGCACACAGCCCAGGCACAGAGAGAACGTACTCTTCTAGGAATCACACTTTCACAAGCTGGGGTGGGCAGGGACCCACATTAGAGTTCATCCTTAGGAGATCTGGTTTCAGGGAAAGACCAAGGGAAACCTAGGGACTTGTGAATATCGACTCCAGAATCAAAATTGATGCAAACACAAGGGCGAATCACAGCATCTTTCGTTTTGGCACAGTGAACCGTTCAACTCTTATAGGAAGATTGGTGGTTCGAGTCAGCTAGAGGCACCTGGGAGGAAAATTCTGGCAGGCTGCTCCCAAAATGTCATAGCCTTAAGAACTCTAGGAAGTAGTTCTATCCGGTGGGTGACTTGCATGACCCTGAATTGGAATCAACTGGTAAGTGGAAACATAGGTTTGCTAGGCTCTCTCTCTCTCTCTCTCTCTCTCTCTCTCTCTCTCTCTCTCTCTCTCAGATGAATGCATCAATCCCTTCCTTTATCGCACCTGTCTTGAGTCATTCCGTACTCAGCCAGGCTGAGGATCCGTGTTTATTTAGTTTATGCCATCTGCAGGCCTCACAGGTTTGGAACAAGAGAAGGCCTGGCCTCTCTGGTTTTACTGATGTGTAAACCGAGGCCCAGTGACATTAAGAGACTTCCCGGAGGAAGTCCAGGTTGCTGACTCCCAGACCAGGGCTCCCTTCCTCTGCTCCCACCAGCCCCTCTGGGCTTGCCATGGTAACCCAGTCTTCTCCCGCATGGGATGCAGAGACTGTGTCTCCGTTACTTAGCAACTCTCCATAACCAGGTCAGAGCAGGGGGAGCGAGGTGCCACGCGCCAGCAGGTGCTGCTCAAGGGAACTAAGCTGTGCAGAGAAGGGATGGTCACGTCAGAGTGTGGCCGTAAATGAACCCAGGAGAGCTGCGCCTAGGGGCGCTTTTATGAGGCTCTCACGCCCGGCTTAGCGAGTGGCTTGAACAATAGCACAACCATCCCAGTAGCAGAGGCTCATCTCTCTTTTGTCTGACTAGCACGCTACTCGGCCCCCTTGCCTCACTGATTTCGGCAGGATGTAGCAGTCCAGAGAGGGGGACTGACGGGCAGCTGCCTGCATGTGCTTGTGTGTGTGCATATGTAGAGGACCATGTATGTGTGTCCACCCAGACGTTTCTGCTCAAGGGGGATAAGCTGGGCAGCCGGGCTTCCTCACGTTGCCTGTTCTGTCAAGAGAAACCTTGAGGGGAAGGACCTGCTCATAAAAGGGGCAACCCTTGCCCTCATGTGTTATTCTGGGTAGACTAGAGAAACAAATTCATAGACACACATATGGATATAAGGGTAGGGTTTATATATAAAAGGAATGGGACATTGAGAAAGCATACCAACCAAGTCCAGTTCAAAGTCATAAGTCCGATACTAGCCCATACCAGTCTATAATGTCTCCTTCCTACTCAAGAAGTCACAGGCCAGTGGGTGCAGAGTCATGGTGCCTGCAGGGGTCGCTCTTCATTTCCAGGGCTCAGGGTCCATCCACAGCATCCAGTGGTGGTAGAAGCAACTCAGCCCTGGCAGAGGTCTCCATGTGGCTTCGCCAGCTTCATAGGTCTGGCTCCATCGGGGTAAGGCCATGTGGCTTCTCCTTTGGCTCTTTCAGCTCCAGGGATGCTGCCATGTTGTCTTGTCCACAGTTCATTGTCCCTGAGACTAACTCCCAACAACTGGGGAAATAGCTTCTCATCTCCATGAGGGAAATATTGCGATATTTCCCAGAAGTCTCTGGAGAAAGCCATGCCCACACGGAGGCCTCAATGGTCATTCAATGGCTATCTCCCGATGAACAGGCTAGACTCCACCCCTACATCTCAATCATGAAATTGACATAAACACATGACCACCACACCTAGCATTCTCTGTTGATCAGGTCTCAATAACCATCTTCCACCCGGGTTTGATTCCTGGCCCGTGCACTTCATGTGCAACCACCGGCCGTCGGCCTCTGGAGCTCTGAAGCTGATACGTTACTGAGCAGGTTTCAGTGCAGCTTCCTGATGAAGATGCAGTAGGAAGGAAGGCCTGTTGATCCACTTCCAAGAATTAGTCAATGTCAGGTTCCCAGATTTTACCTCCTGTCGAGTCCTGCAGGTAGAGCAGAGAAGCCCCAGAAGTTGAACCCCCATTAGCCTCAGCCAACCATCCATGGTGGTGGCCCTCTTTAGCCACTAATTGGTTTAGGAATCGCATGTGGTCCAATCATTGCCCATGGGATCTGAGAGCCTGGCTGCTGAGCCACTTCCAGGCGAGGTCACTTCTTAAAAATGGGCGAGGAGTGCCCCTCTTCTTCATCAGATCATGTCATGTCTATGTGTGAAGTCTGGGATTGAAACAATCAGGCCTTGACAGGGAGAGGAGACACATCAGGGCTCTGCTGAGCCATGGAGTTGAGCTTAAAACCGCCCTCCGGTTTTAAGAGCAGTCCCAAGATGTTTGTTGTTGCAGACCTTTTTCATTAGGGACTCACAGTTTTTCGGGTGAAAGCCTCTTCACCCCTTTAAAGACTCAGCATCACTCACTTTCATGAGTCTGAGTGGACGGCTCGGTAGACGCTTAGACAAGACTTGGTGTTAAACGTGAAAGGTTTCAGGAGCCCGGGAGCCCTACTGATGTAGTGGTCTTGAGTTGAGTGGCGATCTTCAAGGCCCGCAGTTCAAAACTCATCAGCCGCTCCTGGGGAGAAAGCTGGGACTTTCTCCTCCTAAAAAGTGATTGTCTCAGAAATTCCCACGGCCAGTTCAACCCTGTCCTGGAAGGTCGCTATGAAGCAGCATCCGCTCGATGGCAGCGAGTGTGTTTGTGTGTTTCTGTTTGGAATGTCTCCCACTTCGGGAAGGGGGGAAGGGGTTACCACTATCAACCCCCAGCTGATTTCTATGAGGCGGAGGGCAGACACCCCTTCAGTCATCTAACAGTGTTGGCACCAGCTGTCCGCCCCATGGTCCTCTCTGCTTCTCCACGGGCTTTGACCATCCATTGCGGTGGCCACTCAGACCGTGCAGACCACACTTGTAGTCAGCGCTTCATGAGGCAGCAGGCGACAGCTCAGGATCAGGAGCATGAACGCCTAGGGAAAGTCTAGAGGGGGAATCCCTCCCGTACAGAGCAGCTCTTGCTGCTTCTCCTGGCCATGCCGCCTTCCCCTTGGCCCCCTCAGGACACAGGTCTCCTTTTAGGCCATACCCCCCCACCCCCTCTCAGCTGTGCAGGCCCTTTGGCCTTGGGCCTCCCTGACAGTGACCTCCTCGATGCTCACAGGCTCCGCCTGGTGTGGCAGAGTAGTGGCTCCATCAGCTCTCTTTGCTGGACTTCTTTTTTTTGGGAGGGGGGGCATCGCTGCCCTTTGGTGGTCATGGGAGCTACCCAGCCTTGCTCCTGGAGAGCCGCTGCTGGATTTGAACCGCCAAGCCTGTGGCGGTTCCCTCACTCAACCACTACGCGCCCCCGGGGCTCAGCCCTGCTGCACTTCTTGAAGCAGGTTTCTGCCATCATCAGGAATGCTGCGGCCATCAGGCTCCTTCCAGGCCTCTTGCTGTCTTTCGTGTTAAAACTCTTGACCCACGTTACTGCTCTTTTAGGAAAGTCCTCACGCCTCTCTCTACTTCTTCTCTTCCCTCCCCTTTTCCTTCTTTCTCTGCTTCCCTCCCTCCCTCCCTCCCTCTGTAGGGTTGGTGGCATGTGAGAGCCCTCTTTGTCCAGTTCCAACCATGGCCTTCCAGGAGGGCAGCAGATGAGCCGATCCCATTGGTGAACCACCGCCACTTCATTTGCATCTTCTACAGTCGATTGACCACTTCCCACAAATGTCCTCTAGAACAGTGGTTCTCAACCTTCCTAATGCCATGGCAGTTCCTCCTGTGGTGGCGACCCCACAACATAAAATTATTTTTGTTGCTACTTCATCACTGATGAAACAGGCGACCCCTGTGAAAGAGTGGTTCAACCCCCCAAAGGGGTCACGACCCACAGGTTGAGAACCGCTGGTCTAAAGCAAAAGGCCACATGGCAGCCTGGGGTGGGGATGAGGCAGGGGGGCACAGGCAGACAATTTATTTACAGCCACTCAAGAAATGTCAATCGACCTGGTCAGAAATGATAAGTAAGCCCTGTGACGTAGAAAACTAGAGTAACTCCTCAGGGCTTAGGGGAAAGAAAATCTCTCCCGCTGCTTTTCCAAAAATTCACACAACGAAACTCATTTCACTAGAAATGGTAAAGGAGCTGAAGAGAACAAACACTCCCTTTCCTGGAAGAGTTAAAAAATATATATATATATGACCCATGGCCTTGTAACTCCTGAGACAAGAGCTGAAATCGGACCTGCAGGTGCATGCCACCCTCTGGCAGGCCTGAAGAGATGTCTCTCTCCGTAGCCTGGAAGACTTCTTTGGAATTCCACGTCTGGCGCAGTGCATTCCGTCATGCCGTGGCACGCTGGAGCTGGCTCTTACTTGCCCACCTGAGCTAGGCGTGCACATCTCTTTCCAACTTCGAGTCCTTGGGGATCGACCAAGGTGGGGGATATTGACCCTGTGGACATTGGCAAACAATTCAGGATTTGCTTCTCAGCGAGCTGGTGGGTCGCCACGGACCGGCGCACCACGGTATTCATTTATCAACTGCTTATTGGTGGAGGGACTCATCCATCTCCTCCCAAAATGCTCAGACTGGTGTAGGCGTCCGGCCGGTGAGTCACTGACTAAAGCACAGTGCTCTGGTCCTTGGGGGGAAGGCCGGGCGAGGGAATCATGGGAACACCCAGGAGGAACATCTGCATGCGGTCACGAGCATGGGCTGACTTCTGGGTGGGGACGCGAAGCCTCGAGCTGCGCCTCTCCAAGTGAGAGAGAGCTGGAGCATTGTTCAGTTAGGTCGCCGCTTACCGCATGCGGCTATTTAAATGTGAACGAAGGAAGATGAGGTGAAAAGGTACAAATCCCCTTCTTGACTTGCCCTAGCCACATTTTAAGCACTCAAGGGGCCCCTGAGGCGAGGGGCTCCCCGGCTGGACAGACGGAAGATATTCCCATCATGGCAGAACTGTCCTATTGGGCCGTGTTGACCTCGAAGGGAGGGGAAGGTCATTTCAAACAGACACACCTTGGAGGCCTGAGACAGCTTGTTGTACTCTGGGGACTAGGATGAGGTGACCGGATGCCCCGCTTTTTAGCAATTTAGCAACGTCCCGTGGCGTTTTAACATTAGAATAAATATATTACAATACTACTTTTGCGTTCTATGAAAACTTTTGTTGCTCCATATGGACGAAATTTTTAATCAAGGAGCCCCCCCTCCCCCCGGCCAATTGTGTCCTGCTTAAAATCTGGTCACTTTAGACTAAGAGGATGTGTGTGTATGGGTTCCATCTCTGATGGACAGACAAGCTATCCTATCACAAGACATCTTTGGTGCTCAGTGAAGGAGTTTCAACACGAGCCGGAAAGTGCTGGGCATCTCCTGCAGGATTTGAAAGAGGAGCCTGATGCCGTCCGCGTCGCATTTTAATAAGACCTCTGGCAACCAGCCAGTGTGCTGAGAAACCAGTTCTGAGGTTCGCGCAGTGAGAGTGTGAATTCAGGTCGTGACAGGGGGCCTTGGAACCGAGGGAGGACGGATGCAAGGGCTAGGAAGGACCAGAGGCTGGCCGTGCCTGACCCCCGGACGGTGCTTTCAACGTGTTTGTTGGTGGAGTGAGTGAAATCTTATTAAACCCAGACGACGTCTCTGGGTCCGTATCTACTGGGCCCACTTGCTAAGCCTATTCTACACGCATGAAGGCGCCATGCCATTCTCTGTCGAGGAAGAAGGCACAACAGGGACCAGGAGGAGAGCGGGGAGAGGTGGAGGGGAAGGATGGCATTTCTGCCTTGTGGATAAAGAGAGGGCTGAGAAGGGGAGCAAGCGGTGCCCATGGAAGTCTGGGACTACACAGAGCTGAGACTCTCTCCCATCTCTCCTCTCACCCCCTTGCCACGTAGGCGACAGGGTAGATTCTGTTTCTGGGTGAATGTTCTTATCAGGTCACCACCAGCAGTGCAAGGGGCACAGAGGGAATTCACAGCAGAGGGGAGGTACTGCCAGCAGAAGGCACGTCCTGGTAACAGAGCACAGGTAGAGGAGACGGGCTGACTGGTGCCCAAACACGGGTGAGACCGGCCTCCCGGAGCAGGTTTCACTTCCTCATCTAGGAAGCAAATATTTATTGAGTCCCCGTGTGCCCAGCGCACACCATGCTTTCCAGAGCAGACGCGGCCCCGGCCTCATGAAGCTCACAGCGGAATCATCCCACAAGCCAGTCTAGAGTCATCAATTGCGTACATACCATTCAGAAGAAAAGAGAACCATGAGATAAATGAGCAGGAAGGTGATTTCAAAGCAGGGCTCAGGGACCACAGTGTCTTTGAGAAGGTGACCTTTAAACAGAGACCTGGAGCTGAACCAGGGTTGGCAGGTGACGAACAAGAGGTGTGCATTCAGAGGGGAAAGCTGGGCAAAGGGTGTGGGGGCCAATCCTTGGCCTTCTGGAGACCGGAAGAAGGCAGGGGGACAGAAGCAAGGAGGGGAGGGGCGGAAGAGGAGGCTGGAGGAAGGGGCAGACCGAGGCTCACAGGGCCACGTGACGACTTGGGGTTGGGACTGACGTATGCATGAGTAGGAGAGCGATGCAAGCAGATGGATGCATTTCACGTTGCAACGTCCATGAGCTGTTTAGAGCTTCCAGGAGAAAGCTTCCTTCCGCGTCTTCTGTAACCTCTGCTCCTGCTGAACACAATGACCCTCAGGAACTCAGGTGCCCTGGTGGCACGGTGATTACGAGCCGGGCTGCTAGTCAGTCTCAAGGCGGGCAGTTCAAAACCAGCAGCTTCCTTGGGAGGAGGAGGGGGTTTTTCGACTCCTGCCAACAGTTCCAGTCTCGGCAATGCACAGAGGCATTTCTAACCTGTCCTGTAGAGTGGCTACCACCTGGATGGCAGTGAGGGAGATGAGTGTGACCAGGAATTTGCTGTGTCTAGCTCACCCGAACACCCCTCACGCTGAGGCTATTTGATTCCGGAGGGCGATGAAGATGCTCTGATCACCAGGCCTGCCAGAGAGAACCCAAGTAACTTCATCCACTTCGTCATCAGCAACAACAGCAACAACAACATGCATGGACAGCTAGGTCCAGACAAGAAATCTTATTCCAGTTTTGCAGTTGGTTTAGCTCGCTGCCAGGTTCCTTCCCCGGCCACTCCACGTGCAGGCCGTGGACCAGCAGCAGCGCCTGGAGCTAGTGAGTTAGAACTGCAGGATGGGCTCAGAACCCCGGATGACAACGAGTGAGCCTAGGTGAGCCACCTAAGGAGATCTGAGAGGGGGTGTGCAGTGGCAGGTGCCAGAAGCTTGAACGGTAGCGAGCCCCAGCAAGTGGCTCCGAAAGCCCGGCTGGTCCAACAGGACCTAGTTTTTCTCCAGAAGTTCTCTGTTCTCCAGTCATGCAGAGCGTTTGGCTGGCGAGAGCTGTCAGTGTGCAGTCTGCTGGAACCCTGGGTGGGGTGGACAGCTCCCTGGGTGCTCCTGTACTCGGGCAGCCCAGCGGCCAACAGAGTCCGGGTTCTCCCCACCTCCACAGTGTGGTCCTGGTCCCAGGAGCCCTTGTTCTCTGTGGGTGGCTTGGGTAACTCCCTTGTGTCCTGTAGATGCCCCAATGAGCAGGAACCAGGTGCTTTTTGAGCCTCCTAGTAAAGATAGCCGCAGGAAGCCTGGGTAGGACAGAACGCCCAGTTCCAGGATCTCTGAGAGCCCTGCCATCCCCTTGCCACCTGCGTGGGTATGACAGACAGCGGACACCACCCGGCCAAACAAGGTCACTTGTCTCTCTGCTGCCTGAAGCTGTCAGGGAGCCTACGTCAGGCCCTGTGTTGATGCGTGAATAGAGTTGGTGGGCTGTTTAAAGCATCTGGCATGTATACACTGTAGACGCCGCGATTACATGGGGCTTTTATTAGCTGTATCATGTTCACATTACCTAGCACCGAAATAGCTTATGAGGTCTTCTCCGCCTCGGCCCTCACCAGCCCCTGGTCTTTTGTCTTTCTTTGTGGTGATTTCTGGCTTCCACAGCCTCCCTGCTCCCTCCTGACCCTCCTCTCCGCCCTGTGTCTGCCCAGGTCCTGCCACTTGACCCCTGGTTCCCTCCCTCTCTTTGCTCCTCTCTGGAGGCTGCTCTTGGCTCCTTTGAAATGCTCCCATTGCCTCTATCCCCAGCACTCCCTTCCAAAGGCTCCCAGCCCTGCCTCTCTCCACCCTTGACTGCCCCCTGCTTCTCCCAGGCTATGTTCTCATCCCTCCCCAGACTCCCCACCCGCCGAGTCCCTTCCTTCTCCCTTGTTCTCCAAGGGGAGCTTGGGGATCATAGTCATGGTGCCAGACGCAGGGCACGGTTTAGGGGTCCCTGCCTGTTACTGCAGAGGGAGACGAGCTTCTTTCTGCTCATAGCTCTTTCCACAGTCCCTCATGGAGCGGGCAAGGCTGGGCAGAGAAATGAGGGCTCCCTCGCCAACACTCCCACTCTTTCCATGTGAACGCTCCCCTGCCCTGATGGCTAAGCACCTTCTAAGTGCTCTCAGCTTTCCGAGGCTGCTGCATCCTGTGGGGGTGGCGGTGGAGAGGGGGGAGAAGGGCCCTAGGAACAGCAATCCTAATTGGAGGAGATAGGGAGAGGCAGGGACAGCAGAATTCCCTCTTGGGCAGGGATGGGGTCTGTCAGTCAGCGCAAACAGGACATTCATTGCAGAGCCAGCTGCCACGCGGAGCCCCAGTGAAGCCCCAGGTGCTGTCCTTGTGACGTGGCCTTCTCTTCGGGCCGTTGGGCAAGGCATCTTCAGAAGGCAGCCGGTCAGGAGGGAACGTCAGATGTGTCCTCAGGAAAGTCCACTGCCGCCATCTCTCAGTTCAGCCTCCTCGGCCATGTTCCGGGATGCTGCGCTCCCAGAGCTGGGGACAGGATGGTCCCCTCAGGTCCATCACGGGAGGGGTTCTGAAAAGTCCCCGCGTGACCTCTCCGACGGCTCCTGGCCACGTCTCAGTTTCCCCACTCGGGAGCCATCCTCTGATGTCAGTGGGAGGGAGCAGTGGGGATTACCCAAAGAACATTCCACAGAGGAGATGAAGGTCTCCGCCAGGTTGGGGACTAGAGGCGGGGGCAGGGCCTCCACCACAGGCCTGGGGACGCCAGCGTCTCTGGCCTGGCTTTTTCCACGCCCCTCCCTGCTTCCCAGCCCTAACACGCTAGAGAGCCTGCTGCACCCTTATGATCAAGCCAGGAGCGCCCACCTTGACGGGAGAGGAGGGATGCTGGCCTGCAGAGTCTCCAGGTGGCTGGGGCCTGCAGGTAAGTGAAAACATGCCCGGCCAAGCCCAGCCCCGCCCTGCTGAACGAGTCTGTGGATCTCCCCAGGCAGAAGGAAGCGGTGAGATATTAAGGGCAGGGAGAATTTGGGTTTCGTTCCCCTGTCCTCATCCTTCCTAGCTATCTGCCTCCCCCCTATGCCCACCCACTACTGCACACCCACATGGGAAGTAACACTCAAAATCAGTCCACAAAAAAAAAAATTACCAATAAATTACTATCAGAGGATGTCGTGTGTCTACAGAGATGAATGCATCTAGTCCAGCTTTTGTCCTTCCTCCCACGTCTTGCTGGCAGCTTCAGGCCAAAAGCCTCCGGACCGTCCCCGGCAGGCCTCAGCGGATCATGGGGGCCACGTAGTTGGCAGGAAAGAGGCCCAGCTTGTTGTGCAGGCGGCCAGTCCACCAGGATGGGTTGGAGCTGTCCAGGACTTCAACCACATCTCCGCTGCGGAATCCCAGCTCGTCGTCCTCAACGGCTTTGAAGTCGTACAGGGCCCGGGCCCACCGCACACGCTGCGGGAAGGAGAAGACACGTGTTTGCCTGAGCGCATGGGCTGGCTGGCTGGCTGGGAAGGCCCCCCCCACCAGAACGCAGAAGAGACCCCTCATGGTTGCTCCAAGGGGAACCTTTTCTGAAGGAGGCTGACATGTGACCATGCTCCCAGCTCAGGCCGGAGCACAAAGTGTCCAGGACTCCCCAGAGTTATGTTTGAGGCTCTGGACTTCTCACTAAGGGAGACGCTGCGATTCTCTATGGCCTGGAGCGCCTCCTGGAGGGAGGTCTAGGTGCGACGTTGATCCATGGATGGTATGTTTAGTTTGCTTTGAGCGACAGGCTGGCCACGTACGTGCCCGAATGAACAGGCGTTGGGGATAGCACAAGGGAGTGGAGGTGACCCGTGACAGTACCACCTCTTCCTCTCATCACAAGGGCTGGAGCCCAGAGATGTGAGAGCAGGGCCAGGCGCCACAATCAACGTGGGAACAGACTGGAATGTGCCGGGTGGAGAGCAGCCCGGTTCCTCTTTTTCCCAGGGAGTCCCAAGGCGGCGGGGGTGGGGGTGGGGCGCTCACATACCCCTGCCACTTGGAGTTGTATGGGATCCGTGTGCCTCCTCTGCATGGAGGCGGTGTTCATCTCGCTGCCTATGCCCAAGCCGTAGTGCCCGTCGTTGATGTCCAGGCTGCCTCCACGGCGGTCCTGGAAACAGAGGGCATGGAGCACCCGTCATACACAGAAGCATCTCGCGTGCCCCCTCGAGCTTTGCTTGGAAGCCACAGGACCATCTGTTGAGGCGGTGATAATCAACCCCAGGCAATGGAGACAGCAGGAGGCCCTGGTAGCGCAAAGTGGTATGCCCTTGGTTGCTCCCTGGAAAGGGTTGTGGTTTGAACCCGTCTGTGTCTCTAGGGGAGCAAAGGCCGGGCAGCCTGTTTCCTTGGTGATGAAACAGTAGGACACCCCACTCGGGGCAGCGGGACTCAACCGAGAATGCCGACAGATAGTGGTGTGGCCTCCATGACACGTGACAACCACAGCGTGGAGAACACGGGTGGTTTCGTGATAGGATTTTCACCTTCAATAAGGGAACCCGGGGCACCACGCCTGGCCAGTGCACCCGCCTGTCAGTGGAAGCTGGTGTGTGCCTATGGGAAAAAATAGGCTTCACCAGCGCTTCTCGACTGAAGGCCTGACAGGCAGACTGAGACAAGAGGCCTGATGTACTTCTGAAACAACGACAACAAAAAAAGCTAGCGACAGCCCTCAGGATCAAATGGTCTCACAGAACTGTACACTGGAAACATTGGCCAATGCTGTGCTTTGTCTAGATTTAAAACAAAGGGTCTGTATAGCAAAGTGGTTCCATTTTCAAATGATCACAGGGACGGTGCAGGCCTGAGTGATTGTGTCCCAATGAAGGGGGCGGGCGGGTTGTCCTGAGCTGGGGTCGGGGCTGGCTCCACGAAACTTTTAAGAACAACCAGGGCAAGGGGCAAAGGGCCCTTGGATTTTGAAAGCACAGTTGATGAAGGGTAAGCTTCACTTGTTCAACCAAGAATGACTGATGACGCACCTGCCCGGATCCGGGCATTTGTCTCTGGAAAGAGAAGGGCTCTGGCTCCATCAGCACTTGCTCATGAAGAGGAAAGGCTGCAGCTCTTCGAACAGGTTGCAGCTCTTGGTAAAGAAAAGTCAGATCCTCACAAGTGGACCAATAGACAACCCGGTGATAAAGAGAGGTAAGACTGAACTTGTCTAAGATTTCATCTCACTTGGATCCACACTCAACATTCATGGAGACAGCAATCTGGCCAATCAAATGATGCCTCACACTAGACATCCTTGAAGAGCTTTGAAGATACTGCACTTTGAAGACTACGGTGGACCTTACCTGAGCCATGGAACTGGCAGTAACCTCATATGTGTGTAAAAGCTGGATGACAAATAACGAACAAATAATGGAGAAGCACAAGTGAAATATCTGTCTGATGGTGTTGACTAAGAATGCCGAGAGTAGTGTGGACTGCCAGACAAATCTGCCTTAAAAGAAGCACAGTCAGAATGCTCCTGAGAAGCAAAGTTCATCTCACAGACCCCGGACATGTTACCAGGAGGGACCCAGTCCCTAGAGAAGGATAGATAGCATGCTTGGTCAGGACAAGAGGTCGGTGAGAAAGAAGAAGACTTCCGACAAGATGGATGGACCATGGATGGCTGCAACCATCGGCTCAGGCAGGATTGTGAGTGTTTGTTCGGTTGTACATCGGGTGGCTGTGAGGGGACCTAGCAACATCTACCTAGCATAAGTCCCCAAACTTCTTTCAGATGGCCTCCTGGCATTTAAAATTTTTTGTCCTCGAGTCCACCATCCAGGATAAAGGGAAGGTGTTGGAGAGAGTCCTGGTAGTGCAGGGTTGGGAGGAGGACCTGCGATCAGCGTGGTCGGTAGTTCAGAATCACCGGCAGTTTCGTGGGAGAAAGGCTGGACTTTCTAGTCTTAAAAACAATGACAGTCTCAGAAACCTCCAGGGGATCATTGTTTGTACGTGGGTGAGATTGACAGAGAGATATGATAGATAGCTAGATTGGTATGATAGATAGATATGATAGATAGGTAGATAGATGGATAATTAGTGTTGCAGTGAAGAGTGTCCAGTCCGGGTAACCTGGGAAGTCTTCATAGAGGAGGGGGTACTTGTAGGACAAATCAGGGAAGGGCGTATCAGGAAAAAGTCACAGAAGCATGGGCCGCTGAGGTAGCCCCTTGTGGCTTGAAGGTGTCCTGTGTCCCAGAAGTGGAGAGTAGCAGGTGAGGAGGCTAGGGAGAGAGCTCACGAGGCTTTTGTGTGCCCTGCTAAGGAATTTAGGAGTGATGCTATCTGGCTACCTTGTCCATCTCCCTAAGCCGCCTACAATCCCTTCTGGATCGAGGCGGGGTATAAATAAATAAGCTGGGCTCCACGGCGGATGTTAATCCTTTTTTCTTGTGGATTGCCTCGGCCCGACAGGTTAAGGGGCATAAAGAGATTTGGAATTGTGCTGTTCGGGAAACATATTGTTCTCCGAGTCTTAGGGGTAAGTGTGTGTGTATTTCTGTGTGTCTCTTCAGGCAGACAGCCTTCAGATCCAGAGGTTTCTTTGCCAAGAGCAAGGTCCACAAATCTGCCGTGGTGGGGGCTGGGAGGTCTTCTTGGTGAATTCCATAAGTGACCAGACCTAGTGAGACTAGACAAGACACCAGCGGGCCTCACCTGGGCAGCACTCCAACTGCCCTGGATTAGAACAGAAAGAAAGATTGCTGTCTTCAAACACTACGTGGCCGTGGGGATCAGGTGGCCCGAGGCAGGTCTCTTCCCCATTTCATGGCGCCCCACCTCCTCCTCTGGGGGTACCTGGTGGCTATGGTGATGCTGATGCTGTAGATGGCGCTGCTGCGGGGGCTGTGATGCCTGGGGATACTGCGGGGGAGGCTGCTGCTGCTGGTACTGTGCGGGCAGAGAAGGCGGCTGATCTGACAGCTTGTAACCCATGGGTCGCATTTCTTCTCCCTCTGCCCCACTGAGGTGTGGGCCGCCCTGGGGCCTCCGGTCCAGGCTGTTGCCTCGGCGACCCTGGAGAAAGGAGTGAAGCTGATTAGAATCTATCCCAGATCTCCTGCCACTGTAGCTCGGGGTGTGTGTGTGTGTGTGTGTGTGTGTGAAGTGCAGGAGAGCCAATGGGTCAGACCCATCTTCCCACGAGGCCTCTGCCTGCCCAGCGCCTCCCTCCCCGTTTGGGGGAGTGCAGGTTCTCAGGCAATCGCTTAGTTCTGCCCGAATAGGCTTGTTGTTCTTTGTGTAACCAAGCTTGAATATGCCATTTCCCGGACACAATGCCAACCCCTTCTTATCGCATGTTGCCACCCCGCCGGACATCCTACCTTCCCGATAAGCCTGGCTATTGCCTTTGCATGACTGCAAAGTGTCATTTAGTGCCGGCTGATAGAGAGCCCCCACGGCCGCCCACCCACGGCACCATGGAAACCAGGCCTGCCGCAGGGCATGCTGGGCAAGAACGAGGCCTTTCCACTTCACGCTCTGACAACCAGCCGAATCGCGAGGCTTTGCTGTTGTTTTTGCTGTCCAAGCACTCACGCGGGGCCCAGGGTCTCGCATGCGCCAGACACTGTCCCGAGCGCAGAAGAAACAGTGTCATGTCACCTGGTTTAAGGAGCCCCGGTAGTTCAATGAGTTCCCTGTGCAGTTAAACTGCTCACCCCACAGTCAGACGCCTCTGGAGTCTACACCCCTACTGTGTGACAGAAACCCATGGGGTCGCTGGGAGTCAGAATTGACCCAAGGGCAGTGAATTTGTTTTGTTTGTTTGGGAAATTCTATGCAAGCCAGTTGATGCTGCTTTTCTAATCGCTGAGCACACATCTCAGCCCCAGGATTGGTGGCCTGGTGGGAGGGACCACAGGCCTTGGCTTTCCTTCCTGCACTGTTGTGTGCACTGGGGAGGGGGGAGTACCCCCCACCATTTCTGCATTCTCTTCCATTCTCTTGCCCCGGGTGCCAAATCGACGAAGTGTCTGAAGGAGGAGGGGGTCTTTAGTTCTCTAACGCATGCATTGCTTTAAAAATCTCAACGACTTTTGAGATAACTTGTCTCCCATCACTCATGATGTGTCCTTTGAAAATATGTGATCAAGTGAGTGTGTGTGTGTATTTACTTATAGCAGGCTAACCCCTCCTTAATGCTCCCTGGACTCTGAGCCGGGCAGGATACGAGGGATCCAGATGCTTCCATCTGGGTCAGATGCCCGCTGTGGCACTTCATGCACAGCCGCTACCCCCTCTGTCTGAAGAGCCGGGAGTGCAGCTATGACGCTGACGCTTCCAGACAAAGATCGGCTCGGAAGGAAAGACCTGGCCCCAGACTTTCACAAATCAGCTAGGGAAAACCCTCCAGCCCAGCAACCAATGGGGGGCTAGGACGGAGGTCACCAGGTTTGAAGGCCAACTCTTGGGGCCCAGACCCTATATCCATTGTGGTAAGTGGGTGATCGCATTCAGCTCTCCCAACAGCCCAGGCAGGAGGCCTTAGTATCATCCCCATACTCAGAAGGGTTGTGAAATTTGCCAGGGAAGATGGGCCTGCAGACACGGAATCAATTTGTAAGAATAGGCCCCCGTCACGCAAATACTGGACATTCTCTATGAAAACAATAGTCAGTATTCTAGAGAGTTCGAAGAACAGACATTCCAGGTTGAGTTTTCTGCTCCACTGTCTGCTGTTTAATATCTGTCTGCTAACTCTACTCCCCCACCCCTGTTCCCCCTGCCCTCCAAGCCATTCATCCCTGGGCAGCTCCTAAGTCTAGGCTGAATGGATTATACCACCAGTGTTGTTACATGTGGGCCGGGGAGTTGATTCGGACCCAGAACTACTGTCGTCTTTACAAGAAGCAATCCTGGTGGCCCAACAGGTCCAGCACTGGGCTGCCACCCACGCTGCTGGAGAAAGGGGTGGCAGTCTGCTTCTGTAAAGACAGTCGGCTCTGCACATCCTGTGGGACAGGTCTGTGCTGTCGGTGGGAATCAAGTGGACAGCACCCACTTTGCGGAATCCTCATGGGAGAAGATCCAAACTTACTCCCTCTGGGTTGATTCTGATTGATAGCCACCCTATAGGAAGGGGGAGGGACGGTCCCATTTGGGTTTCTGGGATTTTATATCTTTACAGGAGTACACGGTCTCATCCTTTTCCTGAGGAGGGGCAGGTGGGATCCAACCAATAACCTTGTGAAACGCTCGATGACATGATGCTCTTGATGGGAGCAGACCGCCAAGTCCTTTATGTCACGGAGCTGCTGGTGGATTGGAACCCACTTCTTGGTGAGCAGTCAAGTGCTCTAACCATTGCGCCACCGGGGGCTTCTGGGAAAAATGAGAGCGTCCACGTGAGAGGGCATGGATAGGTGTGGAAAATACAATGAGGAGGAGTGAGGAGTGCCACGGGTTGGGGGACATGATCTCTGATCTTCACGGCCTCCCTGTGAGATGAACACTTTCTAACCACTAGTATGGATGAGGAGGTTGAAGAGCAGGGAACTCGAGTCCCATCGTTTGGCAGTGTGAAGCTAGTGATGAGGCTGGGATTCCCCCCTGATGGGAGCCATTTTGCCTTTCAGAATACTTGGAGGGCCTGTCCCTCCAAGGAACTCTCTTAGGGACCAGTGGAAGAGCTAGTTCTCAGCGTACCTGGTCCTCTCGGCTTCTGTCCCTTAGGAAGATCTGCTTCTGCTTGGAGATGGACGTCGTCCTGTAGAAGTCCACCAGCTTGTTCAGGGACGGAAACTTCTCGGTCCATAGGAAGTAGTTGCCTTTGTTGTCTCGCATGACCTTGAAGTGCTGGACGTCATCCTCGTGCCTGGAGAGCAAGCAGAGCCACATCACAGCACGCCCTGCAAGCATGGCCTGCCTCTGGGGCTAGTCCAGCTTTTGCAGGAGGTTGGTGGGAGGGATTGCCGAGGAAAAAGGTTAACCTCAACTCATAGCTAGTCAGTAGGATGGAGTCAAACTGCCCTGGGGGTTTCCAAGGCTGTCCTGGCTATGGAAGAAGCCTGCTCCATCTTTGTGTGGAATGAGGCACTCGTGGATTCTATCACTGATCTTGTGGTTAGTGGTCAACCGCTTAATGGCTGGGCCACCGGAGCGCCTTCCGATTATTCTAGAGGGGAATTAAAAGCAAAGTCTTACTGGCATATACTGCACCTATCACACATGACGTCGCTTGGTCATATGAAGATTTGCACAATCATTAACCACAATCAATTTCAGGACATTTTCTTCTCCTTATTGTTAGCTCCCCATTTCCTCCATCCTCCCTGGCCATGTCCTAGGTCATTATTAAGCCATTTACCTATCCTGGATTTCCAGGACAGAAAATCATACAAAACACAAATGGGAAGTGAAGAACGGCAATAAAAAAAGCCCATCAGCAATGACTAGACAAAACAGAAAGACCTCAATAGGAAGGAAAGCAGAAAGTATTAACAAGTGAATCAACTTTCAGATGGGCCACAAGGGAGATCACAGGGTAGGATATGACAGTTTAACCTAACTACATCTGCCACAGCTGACTTTACTACGCTGTCTGTCTGAGAGCAAGGCTATTCACATCCTTAGACTATGGTCAGAGGGCATCCACCAGAGGCTTAATCCAGGTGGGTGTCCTGCAAATGGATTTGTGGTTTCCATGGTCCTCCATGGCCTTCTTCAAACCAGGTGTTTACAGTTGAAGCTCTGATACTGTTCCCTCTTTGGGATTTGGATTTTATTATTTACAATCCTTGGACCATGTAGATTAGTTGATGCCTTATTTAGATGGCTGTTTGTTTTAAGACAGGCCGTTCAGACCCCAGATGTTATTATTTCTGATAGCTGGGGACCAATTGGCTTCTTTGCCACACTTTGTTATAGCACCTATATCTTCAGTGATCTCTTCATGAGGGTGAGTATGCAGTAAGGTCATTCTGAAGAACCGATTATTCTTAGATTTAGACATATAATCTAGAGTTAAAACTAGAGTTAAGTATGAACCCCAAATCCATTCATATAGCTATGGTTTAAATATACAGTGGTTCACTTTAGAGGCATCATTATCATTTTACCATGAAGAACATGATAAATCATCCCCTGGGACATAAGGGAATTCTATTATTAGTACCTTTAATTAGGCAATGGCATAGGATTTAAAACACTATTGAGAAAAGGAAATTATACAAATATAGGCTGGCTTCAGACTGCAGTCCATAAATCATTGACTTGTACAGATTAAAGTCTTAAGTGACTGGACACTATTTACACACACAGTGGGGACTGGTGATAGGGCAAAACTTTCAATAACGAATTCACAGAGGTCAAAACATGCCTTCCAAACTAATCTATGTCATAAGAAAGCAAGGAGAGTATCAAAATAGTAATCATATGGTAGTCCTGGGCTACCCTTCCAGGGGTACCCTCAAAGCAAGCGATCCCAAGTAACGGTCAATGATCACCATAACTTTTGGATAGCAGTCCTCTGCTTCTTCTCTAGAGGAATTTTTATGGAATCTGTTTAGGAGTTGAGAACCAATCTCTTACAGGAATAAGATGTTCCAGTACCCTAAGGACTAAGAAAAACCCTCAGTGACATGAATCTAAATAAAGTGCTGCAGAAGCAAGTCCTGGCAGTCTATGTCTGTAAAGATTGCAGTCAAGAGAAACCCATGGAGTTTGAATCTTTGATTTTAAGGGCTAAGAGGCTAAGGGTCTTTGATGTGAAGCACTGGCAACATTACTGGTGAAGCGTGTCATATGCTAATGACTCAGACTCAGAAGAAAGGGATTTGCAAACCCTCATTATTGTTCTATTCTCAGAAATACTTAGAGCCATTCCTCCTAGAAAATTTCAAGGGGCAGCATGAGAAGCCAAAATCAAATCTTATAACAAAAGGTGCAAAGACCTAGAATTAGAAAGCCCGAGGAGAAGAACACATTCAGCATCTCCGAAAGGGAAAGAATGCAAGGAAACAATTCAAACCTTGAATTACAGTTTTGAAAGATTCGGTGGGAAAAATATTGAATGATGAAGGAAGCATCAAAAGAAGAGGGCAAGCATCTACAGAGACCCTGTACCAAAAACAACTAATTCATCATTCACTCTTTCAAGAGGTAACATACGACCAAGCATCAATGGTGCCAAAGGAAGAGGTTCAAATGGCACTGACTGCATTTGCCAAAAACAAGGTTCCAGGAACTGATGGGAGATCCATTGAAACGTTTCAGACAGCTGAAGAAGCACTGGAAGCATTCCTTCGTCTATGCCAAGAAATTTGGAAGACAATTACTTGGTCAACTGACTGGAAGGGACTGGAATATGTAGGCCTATTCCAAAAAAAAGTGGCCCAACAGAATGCTTGAACTATAGAATGAGATCATTACTATGGCCCACAAGTAAAATTTGATTAAATAAGTTAACAATTGTTGGAGCAGCACATTGACAGGGAGTTGCTAGAAGTTCAGGCCTGATTCAGAAGAGGAGGTGGAACAAGGGATATCACTGCTGATGTCAGATGGATCATGACTCAAAGCAGAGAATACCAGAGAGATGTTTGCTTGTGTTTCATTGTGCAAAGGCATTCGACTGTGTGGATCATAAAAAAATGTGAATAACCTCGAGAAGACTAGGGATTCCAGAACACTTAATTTACTCATCCCAAAGTGGTACCGCCTTCAAGAGGCAGCTGGACCATGGCAGAACAAGGGCGCATGGCCTGGTTTAAAATTAGGAAAGGTGAGCATTGGACTTGTATCCTCTCACCATGCCTTGTTAAATCTATATGCTGAGAAAACCCTCAGGGAAGCTGGATGATATTGAGAGGAGTCCCACCTCAGGACTAGATGAAGGCTTATTAATAATCTGTGGTATGCAAATGACACAGCATTGCTTGTTGGAAATGAGGAAGACTTGAAGCACTTGCTGATGAAGATTGAGGATTGTAGCTTACAACACAAATCCTCACGACTCATCCAATAGGTAACATGATAAATGGAGAAATGGCTGATGTTGCCAAGGATTATTGTCTTGCTTGGACCCACCATCAGTGCTCATTGAAGCAGCAGTCAAGAAATCAAAAGATGTATTGCATTAGGTAATCTGCTGCACAAGATCTCTCTCTCTTTCTCTCTCTAGAATATTGAAGAGCAATACTCTGAGGCCCAAGGTAAGCCTCACCCAAACCATGGTATTCTTGATGACATCGTATGCATTTGCAAGTTGGACACTGTGTAGTTACGTAATCTGATCTCCATTTGAGACTACTAAGAAGGAAGGGCTAGAGTCTAGCCTGTCAATCAGGTTGCAGCTTGATGACCTCATTTGGAGGTCCAACAGCTATAAATAGCTCATTAGAAGTCAGACACATCCACGCCCTGTGAGATATTCCTGTTGACAGCCACATGGAGCTAGGCTGATAGAACCAGAGCCTTGGAGCTGGAGGAGTCACATGGACACCCACGCCAGCACTGAGATGCCGCCACTGCTGCATCCACAGAACTTTCCATTCACTGGCCTGTGATCTTCCTGCATTCGGCATCATTGCATGTGTGGTGTGAGTCTGAAGAGGAAATTAGAGACTGGTATGGAACATATGGGCTGATAACAGACTTATGAACTTGCTCTGGACTGGACTAGGATGTTTTCTGAATGCGCAGCTGCTCTTTTAGATAAAACTCTTGCACACCTACGAGTCTCCTGATTTTGTTTCTCTTGCCTACCTGGACGAAGGATGCATTTGAATTGCGGTGTTGGGACGAATATCGCAAGTACCATGGAGGGTCCAAAGGACAAACCCATCTGCCTTGGAAGAAGCGAGGCCCGAGTGCTCCTTGGAGGCCGAGGTGGCAAGACTTCATCTTACAGACTTTGGACATGTTGTCGGGAGAGACCAGTCCCTTGAGGGGGACTTGCTCGTGTTTGGTAAAGTGGAGAGGTGGCAAAGAAGAGGAAGGTCCTCGGGGAGATGGCTGGACACAGAGGCTGTGTAGGGTGTGCTGGCATAGGAACCATGGTGAGGATGACACAGGACCGAGCATTGCTTTGTTCTGTGGTGCACAGGTCACTCTGGGTCAGAGCCATGGCACCTGTGATAGCTAGGTTTATTGTGCCAATCTGGCCAATAGGAACATGTGGAATTAATCAAGTCATAGTTCGATGGGAGGGCAAACAGATAAAAGGCTGGGCAAAGTCAAGTCCCCCTCTCTCTTGCTCTCTGGTGATTGGAGCTCTCTGGTGTGTGGCTGCTGTAGCTGGTTCTCAGCCTCAATGTGTGAGCTGCACTTCCTGTGGGACAAGTCAACCGACAGGTCTTGCCACGAGAGCGTGAGGTTCCTTCGAAACGTGCTTTGCTGTGTTGCTGGGCTGTACATCGCTTGAGCTTGAGGCTAGAAGGTTCTGTTGTCTTGCATTGCTTGAGTTCAATATCCCAGCCCTGATTTGCTAAGCTCCTGAGCAGCTTGGTGACCTGCCCTGCAGTGTGCTGCCTGTGGGGGAACTCTGCCTGCATCGCCCAAGGGAAGACTCGTATGTCTGCTTTCTAGACCTTGGGCGCAGAAGCCCTTGTGAGTTGAAAGACTTCCAGTATATGAACTGTTCCATGGAGGTATGTTGAACAGAGCCTTAGATGCTGTTGTGTGGGCTAATAAGCTGTTATGTTCCTTCATGCTGTATAAACATCTCTATCTATCTATCTATCTATCTATCTATCTATCTATCTATCTATCTATCTATCTCATATGTCCTGGTTTTATTTATCGAGAGAACCCTGCCTAACATAGAACCTAACAACAGTAGCAACATCCTCCTAAGTCCGTGAAGTAGCACGAAGGAAAAACCCTGGTGGTGTGGTTCACCTCTCAGCTTCTAACTGAAAGATCTGTAGTTTGAGTCCAACTAATGGCTCCAAACACAGAGTCTTGATGGCCTAGTGGTTATGCCTTGGGCTGCTCCCTGCAAGGTCAGCAGTTTGAAACCACCAGCTAGCTTCGCCTCAGGGGGAAGACAAGACTTTTTACTCTCGTATAACGTTACCATCTCAGAAAACACACAGGGACAATTCTGCCTTGTCCTTTCAGGTGGCTGTGAGTTGACATCTACTCAATGGCCGTGAGTTCGGTTTCTTGGTTTGGGAGAATAAAGATAATTTAGAAGACCAGAGGAGGTTTCTAAGAGAGGGGTTTAGTGGTCCGAGTTCAGAAGGGGATAGAAGTTCCCAAATTCAGTCACATCGTACTCGTGGGCTGGGCTCTGCTTCCAGCCAGGTGAAGGCAAAGCTCCCGCCGGACTGCTTTGGGGAAGTAGCTGACATATTGCCATCACTGTATAATCTTCCCAGGGATTTTGGTTTCTTCACTCTTAGACCACGTGACTCCATCTAGCATTCATACCCCTCACATCTGGGTGAGGAGGAGTGACTATTTTTAAGCTATTATAATTATGCGCCCCTGCCTTTTAGTCAAAGAACCCAGAGTGCAAAAACAGTAACTTGCTCACTTTCTGAAGATGGACCCAGCCAGCCGTATGGCTCTGTGGAGAGAGAAAGGCCAGACTACTGTCTCAAGTCCTGAGGGGAGCAGAGAGAAGGGTGTTGTAACTCAGGGGTCTCGTCTCTCTGGTCTATTGTTTCACATACCTCACAGATGCAAAGGGATGGGACAATTAGCTTTTAATGATCTGTGCTCACGATAGAAAGCAGATGTATAAATAAATAGCGAATGATTTTGCTTTGGAATACATTATGCTGCAGCTCTGCAGAAGATGTAATAATGATTACGGTCATAATTACCCCAAGAAGAAGTTGCATTACCTCAATGCCAGGGGAAGATTTGGACAGAAATCAAAGGTGGCTGTTGCATAGAATTCGCTTTCACCAAGGAAATATAAACCAGAATTCCTCGCTGAAAAAGTCAGGCGGAAAGCCACACACACACCAGAGGCCCGAAGAAAGGCTCTTCAAAAGATTTGCCTTGTGTGTGTGCTGTGGTCAAAAGCCCGGGGGGTGCTGTTGGGTAATCATTGGGCTGCCAATCACCAGGTCAGTGGTTCAAACTCATCAACTGCTCTGAGGGAAAAAGATGAGGCTATTTGTTCTCAACTGGTGACCCCCCAACCATGAATTTTTTTTTCGTTGCTTCTTCACAACTGTCGTTTTGCTACTGTGATGAATCGGCAACCCCTGTGAAAGGACGTTTGACCCCCAAGGGGGTCACGACCCACAGGTTGAGAACCATTGCTGCAGAGCTTTGCAGACTCCAGAACAGAACGCTCTATTGGGTCTCCCTATGAGTTGGAACCAACTTGAAGGCAGTAGGTTGCTCTGGGCTCAGGAGCTCTAAATTCTAGGCTCTTAAGAAATAGATCGGACTGGCAAGATTTCTTCCCCGAGCAAAATTTCAGTTATGAATACATAACACGTTTAGAAGTTGTGATGTATCAGTATTGGCCGGAGCTAAATAAAGCCTACCGTTGCCCAACCTGTGAAAAATGAAAGTTTTCGTTAAGGATAATTAAAGAGTTTAAGCAAAATTGCAAGGCGCCAAAAGGACTATAAACGGTTTTCAAGTATTTTAAAGGCACCCCAAAGCAAGTGGAACCAGACCAGTCGCCCCGAAGCAGTTGCTTCTCAAGGTGACCCACGTACGCAGGGCAGAACCGTGCTCCCGGCGGTTTTCAAGACTGACCTGTTGGTAGTTGATTGCCAGGTCTTACTTCATAGGCACTTCTGGGCAGGTTCAAACCACCAAAGCTTCGGCTAATAGCTAAAGGTCACCCAGGCACTCCCAGGTACATGCAACTAGCTGGACTTGTAAATGAAGATGTGTAAGCGCTCTATTCTCTCTGCAGCCATTCCTGATTGGACAGCCTTAGAACAACAGAGCAATGCATGCCCTTCAAAATCTGGAAGCCTCCAGACCAGGGGGCTTGACAGTGAGGTCTGATGGTGCCTGCTGCCACTCACTCTGCTCCACTGCTGTCGGCATCATTTCCTGCACTCCCCCATGCGGTCGCCAAGCCCACTCCGACATGCTGACCACAGGCTGAGGTTGCTCAGACGGGGGACTTCTGTGTGTGGGCTTGTGTCATGTCCATGCCTGGCCTGAGTCACTTCCTGTTATACTGATGTACAGTCACAGGACTGGCTGTGACGTCCCCCACCTCCTGCCCCCCGCCCCAGCTGTTCTCAGTTTTCCTGACCTTGTCGAATCAGCTCTCCAGCTCTGTCTCTCACTCAGCCACTAATACCTACAAAATGACCACTGTGGATGCCCGTGTTTTCTAGGACCATCTCCCCTCTCCCCCCGCAGGCATCCATCAGTAGGAGCCCTGGAAGTGTAGTGGTTCTGAGTTGGGCTGTGAGCTAAAAAGTCAGTAGTTCAAAATCACCAGCTGCTTCTTGGGAGAAAGTTGAAGCTTTCTACTCCCGTGAAGAGTTCATAGTCTTGGAAACTCACAGGGGCTGTCCTGCCCTTCCCTGTCCTCTTGGCAGGGTCATTATGAGTTGGCATCGACAAGATGGCAGTGAGTTGTTTGTTTTTTCTTTAAATCATCAGTAGGACGGAAAGAAGAGGTGAAGCGGGAACCCCCAAGGGAGAGAGTAACACGTGGGAGTTCTTCCCACTCCACTTCCTTCCCCCAGGTGCACTGAGCATGTCCTGTATGCCAAGGCACAAAGAAGACCTTGACAAATACCCGCCCTTCGAGAAGCACCGGGGCGACTGGGCAGAGGAAGAACCCGGGAAGGAATCTGAATACCAGCCGTGCAGGAAGGACAAGAGTCCTGGAAAGGAGATGCGTCTTAGCTGGTGGCACGCCTGGTCCCTGGGTCTCCTGGGCTTGGGGGTCTCATGGGCTGCTCCGTCTGGGCAATTAGAGGCTGGGCGGGTCAGCCTTCCGGGGTCCGGAAGGGTGAGTACCTGACGGATATGGAGAAGTCTCCCGGGGAGCTCTGGCTGGCTCGGATGATGAAGAAGCCGACCTCCTTGCTCATGAGTAAGTTCTCAGCCTGGTGTCTGGAGAGGCCTTCATGGAACCATCTGTCAAAGGGGAGGGAAGCAGACTGGGTGAGACCCATGAGCGACACAGCACAACACACACCCAAACCAGCAGGCTTGACTCACGGTGGCCTCCCCCCCCCCCCCAACCCCGTGTCACAGCACAGCAGGGCGCCAGAGGCTGAGTAATTAGAAGGTAGGTGATCACTGGGCCTTTCTTCCAAGGACCCTCAGAGTGGGCTTGAACCCCCAACCATTTGGAGAGCCTCCCCCACCTGTCATCGTCTTTGGGTGCCGTGGTTGTGATAGGGAGCCGTGTGGTGGCTGGTGACTCCCAGCAGCTCTGCCGGGCAGAGGAGAACAGCCCCGGTGGGTTTCCCAGGAGTCGCTCTGGTGGAGCAGTGGGTTAGGCCTTGGCTGCGAAGTGCAAGGGCCAGCAGTTCGAGACGACTAGCTGCTCCTCCAGGGACAGGTGACGCTTCCTGGTCTCAGAACCTCCTTGGGGGGGGGGGTCCTGGGCAGCTCTCCTCTGCCCTACAGGGTGGCTGTGAGCTGAAATCCACTCAATGGCAGGGAGTGTCTTTGGAGTCTCTATGGGAGCAGCCTGCCTCACGACGCTCCTGAAGACCAACTAGTGGGTTTGATCCCCCACCTTCTGGGTGCTTCCCCACAGCGTGATAGGCTGGCAGACGGAGGCCGGATGACCCCACGGGAGAGGCCTGGGACTCCGTCCCAGGACAGGAGAGGGGCACAGGAGGCAGGTCCTAGGGAAGTGCTCCCCTCGCCCCCCTTGCTTGTTGTGCATGGTTTCCCTCTCCACCTTGGCAAACCCCGGTGATGGGCCACGGTGGGGGGCACGGGAAGGCCTTGTCGCAGGAAGCAGCTGCCCTTGGCATTTTCTGGTCAAGGCCATCGTTTCCACCCAGGCTGAGACCTCAGCTGGCTGCGCTTCCTCCTGGGAGGTCGTGGAGAAGGACAGGCTGTGGGCTCTAACCCAGGCCACACACCCGCTGCTCACCCCATCAAGGGCCTGGAGGGCGGCCTGCAGCAGCCAGGCCCCTGGGTAGTACGAACAGTCCACTCTCAGTTATTCCTTGAAGGGCTGACATCTGGAGCCCACATGTGGCACTACAGAAGAAAGGCCTGGCACTCTGCTTCCATGGAGAGGACAGCCTAGCAAGCCCCAGGGAGCACTGTATGCTCCAACACACCGCATGGTCTCCGTGAAGCCCAATGACTTGCTGGCAACCATTAAAAAAAAAGAAAAAAAATTTTTTCAGCAGCCAGAGAACAGCATCTACCTTGATGGCCCCTGGGCCCTCCCCAGACACAGGCTGGAAAGGTCTTTATGAGGGAGAAGAAAACATTAGGATTCACTGATCTTTCAGGAGTGGGGTCAGGGTGGCCCATGGGATGGCACGTCTGAGAAAGGCCCGGCACTCAAGAGGGGTGGGCGAGGGGCAGACCAAACAGCGGCTACCGTCTGAGGCAGGCAGGGGAAGGAAGGCGGAAGACAGACATTCCTCGCAGCTCCCACAAGGCAAAGCGAGCTGACCCCTCGGCTGTCAGAGCGGGACTGCCATGTGGTGTCAAGGTGGCTGCCGTCACAGCTGCCGCCAGAAGGTCAGGACTTGTACCCCTTTCAGGTGAACGCCCAACAGGCCAGGGCTTGGACTCTAGAATCCAGAAACCTGAAAGGAGGCAGGTGGGTCGAAGGGATGCAGTTGCTGCAGAGCGGGGCTTCAGGAGGAGAATAGTTGTGTCCCCAGGGGTGGCCTGTCTGGAGATGCTGTTAGAGTGCCCTGCACATAGCTGCCTTCCATGGGAGATGCCATGAGGGTGAAGGAAGGGTCTGGGCTTGGCAGTACCCTTCTGGTCGAGGCAGCAGGCAAGCAGTCTGTCTGGGGGCATGGGGACGATGGCTTGGAAAACACACATTTGCCCTCTATGATAGTTACAGAACCTCCTGTCAACGTGAGGGCCTTAGGGGTGAAGGGGTGGAGTGTAGCCTGTCAGTCAGGTTGCAGCTTGATGCCCTCCTTTGGAGGCTCCAGGGAGATAAAGAGCTCATCGGAGACCAGGCCACACACACTCTCTCAGCCTCACATGCCTGTTGATGAGCCTATGGAACCAGAGTGATGACAGTCACAGCCCTGGAGAGGCTTTCAAAGCCACTGGAGTCACAGGATTTTCCACCCACGGACTTGTGACCTTCCTGCATCTGGCATCATGGCATGTGTGGCATGAGGCTCAAGAGGAAGTCATGGGCTAATATTGGGCTTTTGGGCTAATATTGAACGTATGTACTTGAGCTGGACTGGACTGGGATGTTTCATTGATACACAATTATTCCTTGAAATAAAGTTCTCTCTCTTTTTTAAGCCTTTTTTTTTCTTTTTCTGCATCACTGCCCTGGTGGGAGTAGGAAGCTCAGCCTTGCTCCTGGAGAGCTGCTGCTGGATTTGAACCGTCAACCCTGTGGGCTGACGGTCCCGCATACAACCACCACGCCACCAGGGCTCAGCGATATAAAGTTCGCTCTTACACACATACAAATACCTCTGGATTTGTTTCTCTCATCATCCGGGTCTAAGACACCCTCCAACTGGAAGTGGTTAAGTGACTCCTTTCAAGACGCGCACAGATTTCCACCCACCACGAGGCCAGGGTCTGACTATCCTCTGTCATTCAAAAGCAATGCTTCATTCAAAGGCTGTTTTTGAACATCAATTGTACGGACCACCACAGAATACTTTTCTGGCTTTGTTGTTTTGGACGCAGCATCAGAAGGGCCACTGCTGGAGCAGGCCAACGAAACACTTGCAGTCAAAGGAAGTGTATTCGCAGCCAGGGAGAGGACCTCCAGGTGGACTTCTGCCTAGACTTGTAGTTCATGGGGACTTGGGCCTGGAAAGTTTTGGGCCTGGAAAGTTCTGGGGGAGTGGCGGGGTGTCCAAGAAAGATTGGGAAGAGAGGAGTGGGAGACAGTGAGTACAAGGATTCTTTTGAGGAGACCGGCAGGGGATTTGGTTTCAGGAGGTTTCTCGGTAGGGGGGGGGGTTGTCTCTGGATGACACCCCCCCCCTCCCATAGAACAGTCGAACAAAGCTGATGAGTGAGAGGTGGCCGGGGGTGGGGGGGGGGGGGGGGGGAGAAGAGCGGGAGGGAGAGAGAGAATTTCTGCTGGGAGCGCAGACAACTCATCCAAACAGCTGCAGGGAAGGCGGCTGTGTCGGAGCCCAGTTGCAGGAGGTGGGTGGATACAGGGAGAGGCAGGGAAGAGGGGAGGCCTTTTTCTGGGGGCTTCCTTTGTTTCAATGAACCTGGAAGCACAGTCAACAGCCGAGAGCCAGGGGGAGATGGTGGGCAGACGTCTAGAGGCAGTGGGGGTGTGGGGGGTGGAGTGGGGGCTGCTCATCTTGAAGCACAGGCGAGCAGACAGGCAGGATGGCCAGGCAGCTTCCAGCCCCCATCCAAGGTCAGTGGTCCCTCCTGGCCAAGGTCAGTGCTGGCTGCCCTACAAGGCAGGCAGGTGCCCGTCCTCCGCGGACTTTCTAACAAACCTGCCCGCGATCTGAGCTGAGGTCAGATTTCTATCTCACCCTTGTGGTCAATTCTTGAGACACAGGAGGCTCAATCGCAGATGTTCATTTCCTTTTCAGCAAGGGAATTTCCCCTTTCTCCTGCTTGTGACTTCACCTCCCGCACAGAGTTCATCTGTGAGGACAGCAGGGGGCGTCCACACATGCCTGATTTACAGCTCGGTGTGTGTGTGTG